>VZSZ01004226.1:716368-894093 GCA_013398815.1 Ibidorhyncha struthersii
CGAGATTAGCATGCTCATTATTCACAGAGGTGTGTATTTTAGCATTATAATTACCCAAGTTTAGTTTGGGATATGCTCTTGCCTCGAATTTGGTCCGGAAGTTATATTTTTGCTATCTTATGTCTAAGTCAGCAGCTGGAAAAGAACATTCAAGGCCAGGTTGGATGGGGCTTTGAGCAACCTGGTCTAGTGGGAGGTGTCCCAGCCCATGGCATTGGGGTTGGAACTAGATGATCTTTAAGGTCCCTTCCAACCTAAACCATTCTATGAATCTATAATTTCACATCCTATTCAAGGTTAGGTTCATTCCTGGATGCCTCCACCACGTCCCAGCCGAAACTTCTTGTTAAACTTTTAACTTTGTTCTTTAGACATCAGGGTCGGAGACTGGGGACCGGTGTTTCCTTCAGTTATCCTCCTGACTGGTTTGAGGAAGGCTGGAGGTGGCTGCTTGTTCTAAATCCCAAAACAGCCGAGAAAGAAGGAGGGGGGGAGAGATGAAGGGATGAGAGATAATTTATGCATAAAAAAAATAGGGTAAGAAGAAGGAGAAAACACTTGGGAGAAGGAAAGGCCACACAGAAATGTTTCATGTCCATCTTCAGAAAGAATATGGGATTTTTAGAAGGGGGAGACATATGTAAAGGAAAGGATAAAGAAAAATTGATCCGGGGAGAAAAAAAAAGCATAAACACCAAAAGTGGGATTTAATATTTATCATTGTGCACCTTAGTTGATGTCTGTATATTTCACTATATTTCTATTTTGATTTCCTGAAAATGTGGACAGGATCATAGTTTACCCTTCTGAAATTCTTCAAGTGATACCTTATATGCAGAAGTTGTCAATCACCATTAGTACTGTATCACAAAATGTAAAATGTTCAATCTCTTTTCAGCACAGCAGCATAGCAGCTACTCTTCTGCCCTTATGCTGGTTTTCCTTCTTTCCTACCTGGTAGTACTGACAATGGAATTAAATGATCTGCAGATTGCTAAGCAGAGTGACTCAACAAAATGAATTACTCTTCTTACCTCTCATTTCAAACAGTGATTTTTCTTCTGAGGTATCATGCTAAGCACATACCATAGTTTTGTATATCTGATTGATACTTATCAATCCTATAGGGCTGAAAGGCAACTGCTTTAATTAATCTCCAAGTATTGTTTTAAAGTACAGCTACTGTTAACCATAAAGGTGAGTTGGCCATATATAGCATTTCATTAATCTTAGACAAATGTATAAATTTAACTTTCTATAGCACAGAAGTCGTTGAAATTTGTATGATGATCCATTTGGGAAGAAATACATTCCTTTTTACTTCTTCACTGAACATATACAATCATATATGATTAATTTTTTAAATATTCAGTGGAACTGAATTTCTTTTAAAACGTATTTTAAAATCTATAAAAATGTCCCCAACTAATCATTTTTTGTTCATTGATTTGCATAGAAGTAATGCAGAATAGCGTGTCACTTACTACTCTTTTGATCAGCAAACTCAGTTTAAAAAATAATAAATTGAAAGTATTGGAATTTAAGGGGTTGTCCTTAATTTTCCTCGTCTGCGTTTTATCACAACGTTTTAAAAAATCTAAATCTCTCCTGATGTCATAATGCTCTTCGTTAAAAGCTAATCAGCTATAAGAGAAGAAACATTGTATTTGTTTTGGGGAGAAAACTGAAATGGCAGGAAATAAAAAGAAGCCAAACAAATAAGACCAGGAGAAAGTAAGAGGCAAATCTATGAAGTGAAAGACTGCAGAAAATAAGATCTATTTTTTCCAGCTTCTACAACATTTACTTATATTGAAAAGTACCTGCTCATGAAAGTAACATCTTTGAGTCCAATGGGACAGTAAAGTGAATGAGTGTTACTCATTTTAGCCACCATAAGTGTTTGGCCAGGCAACTGTGGGAAATACACATGGGTGGCGCTAAACAACAATAGCTGCATTGTTTTGGAAAACTTGAAAGATTCAGTGGACAAAAATCAGCAGAACATCAACAATAATGAATTTTAACAGTGCTTTGCAATTCTGGACCACCAAACCCCAAAGTAGTTTAGAAGAATTTCTATAATACCTAGGTATACAACCATAGTTTACAAAATCTACCTAAGTGGTACCACATAAAATCCATTGAAATAACGGAGGATAAGGAATCACAAATGTTTTACTGGCTTATGGCCAATTTGTCCACCAGAATTATTTGTTTCACCACCTTCTCTGGGATCGAGGTGAGGCTGAACAACCTCTGTTTCCCCAGATCCTCCTTCTTGTACATTAAGACAGTGGCTCTGTACTCTTCCCAGGTCACCTGCTGCTGCTCCCACCTCTTGTACACTTCCTTTTTGTATTTTAGTGTAATTAAGAGGAGCTTGTTCATCCACACAGGCTTCCTGCCACTCTTGTTTGACTTCCTGCTGCAGTCAGGATCACCTGTTCTTAAGCCTTTAGGTAGGTAACCTTGAAAAACAAACAACTCTTGTTCACTCCTCTTCAGTACTGTATCCCAAGGGATCCTTCTAAGCTGATCCCTGAGACAGGTCAGGGTCTGCTCTCGTTAAGTCCAAGGTTGTGATTCTGCTATTTTGCCTTAATTCTACTGTCCCATGGTCACTGCTGCCAAGTTCTTCCCCATTTGTAAGTATCAGATCTCCTCTCGTCAGCTCCTTGATCACCTTTGCAAGGAAGTTATCGTCAATGCACTCAGGAAACATCTTACGTCATTGTAAGGGTAGCAAAATTTGGCCTTTAAAGATGCTGGCTCATACTATGGTCCATCCAAATACACATAGGCAAGCTCTGAGATGGAAAACAGCCCTTGGAATGTCTTCCTCATATCACCAGCTATGCTACTACTCCTACTTTCTGGACAGTGAGACTCAGGAAGTATATAGATTAAGTAGAGCAAACCAGATAATCCACACAAGGAAAATACATCTTTTGGTAGGAGGGAAAGACCGGAGGTTGTTTCCCTTGGAAGCAAGGAGGGGAGGAGTGAAAGCAGCTGGGTCTTTGGTTATGGTTCTCTCGTGAAGCTCTTCTCAGCATGGCACACCTGTGTGCTACACTATGCACAGGATGGTGCTGGTAGAGACAATCTGTCCATTACTATTTTAATTTAATCCTAAACACTGGTATGTTCCAGCATATTGCCACTATTAATGTGTAGCAATAGTGTCCATATTTGTTATGCCATTTAAGTTAATTGCCTGCCTACTTTTCCTGTAAATGACTTTCCTAAACAGCCTGTGCTACAGTATTCCATGCTGCAGTCAGGATCAATGCTGGCAAGAGTCTCTGTTGGGAATGAAGGAGAATCTAGAAACAGATACCAAATTAAAGCTTCTGAAGTTGATAACAAGGGTGGGGTGGAGTGGGGAGGGGGGCACCTTTTGGATTTACTCTTTACCATTGAAAATTTCCAAAGTACCTTTAAGTGTAGCACCTGACCAGTGACATTAGAACGGCGGAGACTAAAGTTTCATGACGAAGATTAAAGTTTCGGAGGTCAGGCAGAGAAGAGAGTATAATTGAGAGTTATCAAGGAAATCATAAGGCGTATCATATAAAATTGGTAGAGTCAGTACTTGAGCCTTGCTGAATTGTCATGTGCATACAAATGAATAAAGAATAAATCTTCCCAGCCACTGCACCAGGATTAGAGGTTGGAAGAGTTCATTGCTCCTAAAAGCATTTGTATGTTTCTTTAATTACCTCAATATACTATAAAAGCAAAAAGAGGCATGAGCTGTGGACTTCTACTAGTTTCTTTAAGTAACGTATTCTGAAATATTAAACAATAAAAAAATGTAATGTTCTTTTTAGATACTATAATTGTCTGTATGACACCTTTGGTTGACTAGGTACCACAGGGTAGTATATTATACAAAATTCTAAGCCGGAACTAATCATGGCCTTCAGGAATTACAGGAGTACAATTATTCCTTGAAGAAGATGGTATATATGGCCAAAGGCTAAGGTATCTTTTGTGAATAAGAGTATTAAAATAATTTATGCACAAGTAAATCTCCTCTGCTTTAAAAACTGTTAAGAAAAAGATATATTCAGGAATTTTACACATACTGTTTTAATACTGTCAGACATCTCAAGGACTTTTTCCTTCTGGTCACAATGCTAGAGCAATAGCTCTAACAGTTCTTTGTTTCTGATAGCATTTATGTAGTTTACCAGTTAATTTTGCCTTTTCCAATAGATTTGTTGCAAGTGTTTTTAATGGCATAAAATATTCATTTGTAGTCCTGATTGGTTTTATAGCATCAGACCTTTAAAATAACCCTGCTTTATTATTTAGTATTATTTATATAGCAATATAGATATGCATAGTACTCTCCAGGCATAAGAATACTCCTAAAATGTAGCAATAATTTTCAGCCACTACTTCAGGACCTCAGTATAGCAAGTTCTGGCCATCAGGTCAATTATATTTTCAATCTCCACTTCCTTTTACTGAAGTAGTATTAGCTAAAGGAGAGGTGGACCTGCTCTAATGCTGAAGGATACTGCAGAGAAACCAAGGGTCAATTTTCTTTTAGAGAGTGGAAGATGATAGTTTTTGACAGGTACCATCAATTTCAGCTTTTTGCAATAAAATGGGAAGTGTGTGCAGCATTTTACATCTCCTAAATAGATTATCCAACACAGACACACACACGCACTTGTCAAAGCTAATGGCATTCTTTCTGCTGAGCCTGACAAATTCCAGTCCTAAGTCTAAACAAGAATAAATCTTGGCCAAATGTTGACATTTCACCCTCCTTCTGGGGCTACCTCTCCAGGGAGCAGAGAAATTTCTCTTGTCCGACATCCCGAGCAGTAATGCTTAGTGCTATCAACCCTGCAGAATGCACTGTCCTTACAACAGCGCAATCTTGCTCCTAACAAAACATTTTCTCTGAAGAGCACAAAACTAAAAGCAATACTACAGCATTCATTCATATTAATGTTTTGTGGTTTTGGTCTACAGTGAGCTTGGTTATTTTGCTTGCCATAAGCGTGTTTCAGATTAAGTATTTTAAAAGTCAAGCTGAACATTACTTGTCCAGTTTAAAGTTTTCTGTTCACAACTAATTGTACAGCAAGCTAGTGTACTCAGCCAGAAAAAACAGGGTAAAATAAAATTCATTTTTAAAACTTCAATTTTTAATTTGCCATCATGGTATAAAACCACTATATGCAGTGCTAATTATAGATATTCTTCTAGGTATATTTGCCATCCGTTGTCATTGCCCTAAAATATAGGGAGATGTTCCCAATGATCAATTACACGTATGTGCTCTGTAGTGTATTTACCTGTGTGCCTTACCTACTTAGCCAAAATATCTAGGGAAAAAACCGTGCACGTGAGCCCTTAAGCATCATATTCAGCTGTAGGACTAAGTATTTTAGCTGATGGCAAAGGAAAAGGCAGTTCTCCAGCAGTCAAGGCCTTCTGATACCATTTGCTTTCTCCTGGGAAAAATAGAGAGCAGGCTGTAGGAAAGCTAGCCTGTCCTGGCTGTCTTTCTCAAAAGTCTCCTGCAGTTTGATGTTTTTCTTCAGGCATTAGGCTTCTAGTCCTCTTGCATTAAATGAAAATTTAGCTTTTAATGAAAAATGTGGTTGTAGAAAAAAAATAAAAATCAAAACCTTTGAAATCCATAAACCAACAGTGAAATAATGAAGAATGAACAGATGTTTTCAGGGAAGGAAAGGTAGGGGACATTACATTGTTTTAAATACTTTTTTGGGGGGTTTAATACTATTTCTTTTATAGAAAGGAGTTTTATCCCATCTGACATTCCCAAAGAAAGGATGCAAGACAACTATAAACATAAACCGTCGGATAGACTAGGCAGCCAGTATTTGGTGGCTCTAGAAAAATATAAGTACTGAGTTAAAACCCTTAGGGGGGATTAAGGAAGGGTTGATATTTGGTGAGGGTTTGCATGTTTCAGGAGGCTGAATACATTGGCATTCTGATAGTTATGAAGCACAGACCCATTAGCATTTATTTAGGATCTACAATGCTAAATAAAATAGGGCTGGAGACTGAGCTTTTGCCCTAAATCCTGCCAGCACAGACTTGCTCGTATGTATGCTGCCTAAGACTGGGCTCCACTAGGCTAGGAGCCGCCTAAGTGGCTAGAAGGAGGCGGGTGGAGGCAATACGCATGTCCTTACTACAGAGCACTTAAGCACCAAGTGTCCTGAGAGCCCCAGGTGCTACCGGTGTGGCCCTAAAACTTAATTATTATTTTGGGAGATATTTCACAGAATCACAGAATCACAGAATAGTCAGGGTTGGAAGGGACCTCTGGAGATCATCTAGTCCACCCCCCCCGCCAGAGCAGGGTCACCTACAACAGGTTGCACAGGACAGCGTCCAGGCGGGTTTTGAATGTCTCCAGAGTGGGAGACTCCACAACCTCTCTGGGCAGCCTGTTTCAGGTCAATTGAGTCTGAAGCAATGTGAGGGATGTGTTGCAGCCCATCAAAACTGGTTTAGTAGCATGAAACTGAAGGGCTGATGAATGATGTACTGAGAAGTATGACACAGAGGTACATTGGATGTGTTTGAGATGCAGAGATTGCTGGGACACTGTTGGAGGGCTGTTTAGGGTGGAGAAGACTAAACCGGGTGCAGTCATATCCATACTGACTTTCTGGAGGTCGTGGTTGGCATGAACCATCCTCAGAGCCAGGACTGAACGTTGTCCTGGAGAGAGTTAGTTTGGATTGTCCAAAATAGAGCTAAGAAATAAACTGTTATTGAAGTGATGTAAAGTGATTGAGCTTCTAGTGCTTGGGTTGATTTTACATCCCTCTTTTTTGAGCAATATAGATGTAAACTACTTAGATCCTACAGTTACTGTTTGCAGCCAAAACTTCATAAATTCCAACAGGAAACAGATATTAGATGTGTATTTTATGTAACAATGTGGGATTGACAATACAGCAGCAGTGGTCACATTAATTGTAATAATTTTTTTTAATTAAGTTTGGGTTATTAAGACATCAATCTGCATGGGTTAAGAAGAATCCTGATGTCAAAGCTGTATTTTTATCAAATAGGGTGCCTGTAGGCACAGCGGTTATCCCACAGATCTTTGCAGTCCTCACACATGACTTTGCTATCATCTTGTGCTGTCTCTTGTCTTTCCACACCTCATGTATTTACCCTGCAGTCCTGCATAAGGGACTAAGCTTGATGCTTACTTTCATTTGCCAACACCTTGTACATTTTATATATATATTTGTGAAGAGGAGGGGTAACCTGGGTTAAGAGATCTTTCCCAGGGCCTGCCTTTAGTTGTGCCTGGCAGCTCACATGAAGCAGGACAGAAAGCCTCAAGCCTTCTGGCCTACTTGAACACCTTCCTGGACAACTTAGGGGGTGACTCAGATTGTCAAGTGCCGTGTATTTGATGTCTGGTAAGAGCCCAATCACTCTCCAGGACAAAATGTCTGTGTTCTCTGCAGAGACCAGAGATAAAGAATAAGCCCACACAACTGCTTCAGGGCTGTGAGGCCCTTTGCTCTTTTAGCAATTCCTGAAGACATCCAGCAGAGGAAACACTCTCTCCCAGACCAAACCGGAACACTCTTAAACAAGAAACCTGCCTATGTTGGCTGTTGGCAGTATCAAGGGTTGCCTTGGAGCTATGACCCAGCAATGTCTTACAGACTACTCGTATTGCTTTGCCCACAACATATGGCTTTAAACAACACGGGGCAAAGAGGGCTGGTACAGTCTATGTCTATTTGCTGCTCTGGCCTCCTGGGCAGTTTCCAAACCAAGAAAGGGCTGCGTGAGCAAGCACTCTGATTAATGGCCCAGGCAGCTAAAAGGCAACTGGCATCCCCCCCCCCCCCAGCTGAGCCAGTTCCTTAAAAAATGTCTTAGAGACCAATTCTTCCCCTAAGAAGCCAAAAAGACAGACTACTGCCAACCTGGGAAGGCTTCTGCATATGTCTCAATGCATACCGCATCATTATCTCAAAAGAGATTGGGATTTGAGAGATCAGGTCTTGGCAGAACGTAGGGAGAGGGCCTTTGGGTGGCTTCTGCTGTCTGCCTCCAAGAAGTGACCATACTGGACTCTGCCACAGTGTTCCTCTGTGTTCATAGACCAGGCTAGTCCCATCATGGTCCAGAAGCGAGACAGTTCTGGGGAGGGTGTAAGGGATTATCCACCAGCTCATCCCTTTGCAACATGCAGCCATTGCACTCCAGAGTCTGTGCAAAATTATTCGTGTACAAATGAAGATCAATTCTACTGCTCAGCATGTTAGGAGGGATCATGGGAGGGATCGAGCATTGATGCTGCCTTCATCGGGCAGCCCTAAGGAGATATGTGCTGCTGGATGTGGCAGCTCTAGGAGGTGTGCTGCTGGTGAAAGGGTCCTAAACAGCACCCTAAGGAGCATCACGAAAACCAGGCAGTCTGTGGCTCTCCATGTGGCATTTTATCTTGCCATTTTCCCAGCATGTGGGGGGGTGCTGTAAGACCTAGACAATCTGGACAGTCAGGAAACCTGGCCACAAAAGCATCCCTTCAGCAGTATGGTTTTAGTGCAGCTTGAGCAGCTGAGGACAAGAAGTGGCAGGATCTGCAGGTGTGGAGCTGAATTTCCCTAGCTCTGTTGCATAAAGCTTGATAGCATTACTAGTGTTGGGTTTTGTTCTTGGGTTAGGAGCTGCCAAACATCTTTATTTTACTAGTGATATTAAGAAGGCTGGTGGTTTTCCCCAGCCCTGCAGATGCCACAGTACCAAATCCCATAGATACAATACCAATGGTCAGATGTGTTCACTGAAGGGATCTACATTTTTGCTTAAGAGGATCATGTATTTGTCCTCTATTCATCAGGTAGAATTAGGAAAGTCAAAGTAAAAGTTTTCTGATTGAGCAGAATTGAAAGGCAGAATTGGAGCTCTGCAAGACCATTGCCTTAGGATTTATCCGAGGGTTAGTTTTTAGTTTCACTTTCATGTTTGTACGCTCCTGCAAAATAGAAACCAGCAAACCCCTTAGAGTTATTCCCCTCTGTCATAGGCAAATTTGAACTGCTGGGGTAAAAAATTGTCAGAAATTTGGCTTTCAGCCAGACCTCATGGTGCTTATGCTGAAGCAGTCTATTGCAAGTCTGCACAAAGTGTTGTTGACTGTTTTATTAGTATTGATCGGGTTTGCTGTCACCCCATGACTCCAGTCTGATGGGGTGCTGTGGTTGAGATGATCAAACTGAGCTTCAGCTGGAGAATGACTCAGAATGCAGTGCATGTATTTGCATGTCTTACAGCTGAGAGTCCAGTCAGGGGCGGGTCTTACAGGGAATTGAAACTAATTAAATTGGAATTGAAACCAGTTAAGAACTCTTTCCCTAGCCTCAATACTCATTTCTGACAAGGCAAGGTACTCCCGAAGCAATGTCTGGGGTTAGAGGATGGAGGGAAGGCAGCAGGTACAGGACAGCTGCTTCCTCTGGTACCTCATTTTCATCTCAGGGTTACCTCTGGGATGGCAACAATAAAACAGAGGAGGCTGAAAACCCTCAGAAGCTGACAAGATCTGAAGAGGAGCAAAGTGGCCAAGCATCAGTCTACCAACAACAGCAAAAGCAGTAGTAAGTAGCAAGGAGACTGGCTGAGGTGGTGGTGTGTGTATTGGGTTCCTGTTCTCCGCCTTATGCAAGGTGTGTGCTTTCAAACACAGAAATACTTTCTACAGACTCCGTGAATGGGACTGGGCGCACAAACAGCTTGTCCTTGTCCTGTCAGAACCACCTGAGGTCTGCCTGAAACCTACCTATGAACGATGCTTCCTACATGGGACTTGCGTTGTTCTGGTAGGCTTCGTGATGGCATGGCTGACACCTCGTGCCATAGCAGTGGTTGGTTCTGTACGTTTGATATTGCTGTATGTAGCGTCAGTTTCTTACCATCTTTTTTCAAAGTGATATTTCAAATCTGGTTCTAGCTGCCTGTTTTCTGTCTCCTAATATTTCATCTTGGAAAGTCTAAAAATACTTCTTTTGGCTTAAGAGGTGGGTATAGGCTGCATTCCAGCACTAAGCTGAATGCAGTCCAGGACACAGAATAGCTTCCACCAACTTCATGCTGACAAAAGTAAAGCCAAAGCTTCAGCCCTCGATTTTATTTTAGGCTTTATTGAGATCTGTGCTCAGTCCACCTCTGGTTTTCCAGTGACAATTCTTAGATAGCTTGTATAAGCTCTAGTTTGCAGATATAATACAGAATAGAAACTGACAGTAGTGTGTGTGTATTTTATGCACATGTGCTTAATACATATATGCTTAGCTGACCAAAGCAAATTGTTTAGTGTCTTCTTCCCCAAATGTGCTTTTTCTGAGCCGTTAGTAACAGTGCATGTAATGCTATTATTATGTGCTGGGTTTTCTTATCTTGCCTTTTTTTTTCTCCCCGCCTTTCAAAGTGCAGCTGAGGGAAACTGAAGGCTGTTTCAGTTTCTTTTCCCTTTTTTCTGGATGAAGAAGGTGGAGCCACGCTGTGAAAGAGGTGGCAGGCTGCTGATCACAAGCAGCAATCAGCAGCTTTCCATTGTAACCCATAAATGCTTGCCGACTAGGTAGTAACCATATGGGGACTATTAAGATCTGGGTAGCTTTGAAATCCAGCAGCGCTTTAATGACTGACTTTAAGGAGCACAAACAACCATTCCTGAGTTACAGTCTATCTTTATTTTCTGCCACTTCCAAACATGAAAGACCCGCTGTCTTGCCTGCCCTCACACTGGCATATATCCACAGTACAGTGAGAGCAGCCCTAGTTAGCATTCATATTTGTGTTATGTGCATTTTTTTGTCCTATTTTTTAGAGGGGGGAATGGTGGGAGTTTTCCCATTGGTATGGTCTTTGCCTGGATTTAGTCTGGGATACAAACCCACCCCGGTATAGTTTAGGTTAATACTTAATCAGGTGGTTAATCTGAGCTCCCTGCTGAATTTAAGGCTAGAGCAAATATATCCACACTGATTCTGACCAGAGAGTGGGATCTCCCTTAAAAGTAGGTAAGCTTTTGGGGAAGAATAATTTAAAGCGCTGTTCCCTTTTTCATCTTTACATGATACCTGCAGAGAGAAAGCTGTTGTGCATCTACTGCAAGGACTGCGCTCTTAATATTTTTTGCTACATGATACGAAAGAGTCTCTGTGTTTTCATAAAGCTGTAACAAATAATTCATTCCTAAACCTGGAGTGTACAAATTAAAGTCTGCAGTAGTGTGTAATTAAGGAGGAATAATGTAAAGACAGGTTCAAACAAACCATGTAATATGAGTGGGAAACAAATACTCAAAAAAAAGAGGTGAACAAACCAGGTTTGCTCCCTTCCCTTGAGGAGGGGTATGCTAGCCATCAATTTGAAGGAGATGAAGCCACTTAAACTGCGATTTCCTTGCCTTCTACCACTTTAATCAGGGGTAGTTATCTGAAATGCTGAAGCAGACAAGGGGAGATTTTTATTCTTAAAACAAAAATTAACTGTTACATTCATTGTTATATCTTTGATCTGTTGTATCAAGTTACCTTTCAAGAAAGGTCTCAGATTAAGATACATTTCAGCAATGATAAAGCTGACTCAGACTTTTTGCCATCAATCCTTTTGAACACGATCCTTAAAACTAAGATATTAGGACACCCTCAGAACAGCCCAGGTTTTCAGGCTTTGGGATAACCAACGGTTGAACAGAGCGGTTTGAGAGCTAAAGTCATAGGCTGTCAGTAGAATTAAAAATGCACAGATTAGCATTAACCTAGAAGGCTTTCTGGAATATGCATAGCAGAGGGAACATGAGGGACCCAAGCAGGATACCCCTGTGCCAAGGAGTGGCTTTATTCCAACTTGTGTGCTGCTTGCTATCTTCTGGAAATAGCCAGGATATGGTTTTACTGCCAGCAAAGCGGGAGTCGGATTCTCTGTTGAAGCTTCTGAGTATGTGTGTGAGTGGTTTCCGTGCAAACTCTGTATTTGGGCTGTGCTTCAGAGCAATTGGGAGCGGGGAAACACCTTAGCAGCATCTTAGGGAGGGATCAGGTGACATTTCATGTAGACTGGGCACATGAAATGTGTGGGACATGGCATGTTGTAGTCTTATCCACTAGGTGGTATTCAAACTTGACTATTAAAAAGTACAAGGTGGGCAACTGGTATTGGAGGGTAATTTTTCTCTTGCTTTGGAAAAGCCCTTATATGATATGTCAAGGCTAAGGAGTGATAATAAAATGATCCTAATTAAGTTAAGAAAAATACTTGTTCAAATGCAAAATTGAAATGAAACTTTGTACATCCCCTGCCAGTTCGATATAGGATGTGGTTTCAGGCTGTGGAGAAAAATATCACCAGGATGACAAGTGCTTGAAACTGCTTATAAGAATGAGCCTGCATTTAAGTTACTTCACTTTGTCTGCTAAGTGCCATGAAATTAACTTGTAGAAAGTGAATTCCCAAATTGCCCCTGTTCATGTCTATTCAGAAACAAAAGTCTGCACAGAAGAAAAGGTTGAGGAAAGTGGGGAAATTAAAGGCTGAACTATAGCTAGCGCCTGCAGAAGAAAACGCTGCCCCATTCAGTAGTCTGTCCTTGGCGCCTTTAAAGCTTGCAAAAATAATATTGGTTCTGGTAAAATCCATTAAAAAAAATCAAATTCAAAATAATAAAATGTGAAGATATATTATTGCACAGCTGGTAACAGTCCCTCATCATTTTGTGTGAAAGGAGAGCAGAGTTACTAGAATGCTTGACTCTTGAAACTGTATTCTTTGACTGCCAGAGCCAAATCCATCAGGGCTTTCTTTCCTTCCTTGTCCAATCTTCCTTCTGAATTAGGAAAAAAAAAAAAAAAAATATATATAGTGTTGTAAAACCTCTCGATCTTTTTCTATTAGAGTATACTTGGCAGTTCTTCTGAAAATTCTATTTTCTTTCATGATCTGAAATTCCTTTTTAAAAACACTAAATTAGTCTGTGAAACTGGAGGCAGACGCTTAGCAAAGTGCTTGTTTTACCGACTGCCCTGCCACTGATGGGAGTGCTAGTAGGGTAATATGAATTATGGACAATCTGTTCAGGGTTGAGCTCTGCACTTGCGCAGGAGAAATGCCCCAACTCTATCTTTCAGGCTGATGTACTAATCTTTACAGCCCAGCGTGGCGATTCAGAGGTGCTTGGCTCCGCTGTGGTCAGTAGCCAGCCTTGTCTCCAGCCAAGTGTTTGGTGGCAGGGTCTATGTAAGAGGACAGCTACGCAGTAAGATTTCTGTTAGGCTGGATGATGGGGGTTGCTGTGTTCCTTGTAATGTGTGTGTGGGGAAGGAAGTCCTTCCAACTCCTGTATTAGAAGGTTTCCTTGGAAGAGCTTGATTTGCACGAGCCCCAACATGTTCCTTTGAATAGCTTGATGAGAAGCTCTGGTGAGATAAGAAACATATGGGAGGATACTGTGTTTGGGCAGGGGCAATAAAAGGACAACAAATACTGTGGTGCAGAGGAGGAAATATGTTGTTGAAAAGAAAGTGGGGGAAGCAGAGATGAACATGCCACTAGCTTAAGTCTTAATCTTCATGTGATACAGCGTCTGACCTGCTCAGCTCTCCAGGCATGCTGGCAAGCCTGACTCACAACACATGGATGTCTCTGCGGGGCTTAGCTCGGTTCAGTGCTGGTGTTGCCAAGCCCAATGCCTGACCTGCCCACGTATGGATGCTCTGTGCTCCTCGCAGCTAGTGACTACCAGGTGCTCCAGCTGGCCCTGGCACGCTTGCTGCATCCCTGGCACTGTGCTGCCCTGAGGTAACTGAGCTGCTTTGGGACCTGGGGACAGCATAAACATGGCCACATCTGACTTCATAGACTTTGTTGGGTCCGATGTTGATCTACCACACTGCCACAGTGAACTCTCTCCGTTGGTGTAGTCTGCCTACGAGCATATGCTGACTAATGGCACTTTAGCATTTTCAGGGAAGAGAGAAAGCTGTGCTGTGAGCGAAGTTTGGGCTGAGAGCTATCCCTTGGCTCCCTGATTTGATCCATCACTGTGACAATTTCTTTGGAGCTTTAGAGGGTGGTTAAGATCATCTTCCAGCACCATTCTTTTCACTGTGCTATGGCATGCTGAGCCCCATTTTAACTCTTGGAAATTCAGTTCTGAGTTTCAGGTTTACTCTGTGAACCAAATTTTAACCACAAATTTCTCTACAATTTTTTGGGTACCAGAAAATTGAGATTGGAGTGCCTGCAGAACTGCAGGTCTGTTGCTTTCCTGCTTATTTCTAACTCGTACCTTCTCCTGGGCCACTCTCTGCTGCAGTTTTCCTTCTTGTTCTTTCCCTGTGCAAGTTCACTTCTGCAGAACTTAACTCTTTGTCTTATGCCGAGGCCTCACTATGGCAAAAATGTTGACTGATTTAATGAAAGTTTTAGCTAACAAGAGGGACCAGATACAGAAGTGAGTTACCCTGGCTTAATAAGCTTTCAGACATCAGCTGAACTGTGGTAATTATGTGCACTCCTAGCCTGGGGCAAACACAGGACAAAATCCATGAATGCAGACTTTCGATGATAAACATTTTCTGCTAATGCAGTTTATTTTCTGCCTCTCGTGTTAAGAGCACACTTGCAGCTAGGATGAATCAGACAGTGTATAATGTTAAGCCCCAGTAATTCACTTTTGTCTCTGAGCTATAAACTGGTAAGATGCTGCTGCTGATAAAGATGGAAGGCCAGAGCCCCAAAGCTGCACGCAAGGTTTGTACACCCTCCCAGAGCTCTGTTTATGGCACCACCAGGGCACAGAGCATATTGCTTGACTGAGGTCTAGGACTGTGGCTGTCGATTGTCGTTAGCATCTGGCTGTGTGTGCACTGCAAAATAGGGATACCTACAGGACAGTTGTCTGCTCGCTGGGATTTGGCATCTTGTAGCCCTCTGATTTGGCAGCTTCTGTGGTGCTTAGCAGCATATGGCTGCTCCATCAGGCATGGGAGCCTTGGTGAAAAAAATAGAATCATAGAATGGTTTAGGTTGGAAGGGACCTTAAAGATCATCTAGTTCCAAGCCCCCTGCCATGGGCAGGACACCCACAAATACTTTGTGGTCGCGTGGACTTGACTGTTCCTGAAACAATTCCTGATAACTGAATGCAAAGTTCAGCTTAGCCTATCTTTTGAAGGAGATTCAGCAATTGTCTTTGACAGTTTGATTCCTCTTCTCTTTTAAATTCAGTCTTAACATATTATTGAATGCAGTATTTCACCTATGTCTTCCTTTGAGTCCTTCCTCCAAACAGAACCTGCCCAGGTCTTTCTCCCAGGCTTCAGTGATTTGTGTTGCTCTCCAACTACGCTCTCCTTGGTTTCTGTCTCTTACAGAGAGCACATTGCCCAGCAGAGCGAAATATTTAGCTCTCAGCTTTGTGGCATTCATGTACTGATGCACTCTCAGTATAAAACACAGTGGAACTGGAAATAGTTTATAACAGCCATTACTTTTGTAACTCTTTAAACTATTTCACACTTCATTTGGAAGGCTCCCCAGTGGTAGATAGCTGGAGCAGGCTTGAGGAAAAACTGAAGGGCACAGCTCTGCAAAAAACCATCATTGAATGGCAGTTCTTGTGTGTTTATACAATTTTAAAAAGTAACTATTTTATACAACCCAAAAAGAAAGTAGAACAAAGGTTTATGTGGTCTGTACCCTGAAAGCATTGGAAACGTGTCCTTGAGCAGCGCTAGTTACACACAGGCTTAAGAATTTAAGATTGCAGACATGGTGTTCCCTGTGTTGCTGATCATTCAGACTGTAAACTATCTTTGCAGATTCTATGTCTGTATGGCCTGTTTCTTCTGACTGAAATGTTTCTATGTCTCTATTTAAATATATTTTTATATAGGTATTTGTCTTCCCACTACTGTGGTATTTGATGTCTATCTGAAAAATCATATGCTCAGTCTGTGTAATTAGTCAAGACATTCCCATTTTCTGTGGAGAAAATAAGCCAAAAAAAGTCTCATCAAGATTAATATGATCTATAAAGGTAGAAGACATTTTTTTTCTCTATTTTGAAGAGGTACAACCTGGGTAGATGCTCTGCCTCCCCCATCACCACCACCCTCACCCCCACCCCAGGTGACTTCTGTATCTTTATCTCTGAGGTAGGGTTGTTTTATAAATAGGCTTAAGTCATGTAACAATAAGAATCATTATTAGGGAACCTGAAAAGTTAAATTCTTTATCATCTTTTCTGGTTGTGGATTTTGAAGCACTTTGTATATTGGTATAAAGCACAAAAAGTCTGCACATCACCGATAGCTTCAAATCTTCACATTTCCTTAATTGCTACCCAGGTAAGTAGGATAATTTGCTCCAGACTTATGGCTACTGTGGCAACTCAGAAACTGACCGGAATATTAAACTGACAGGCTGCAGTGGGTTTTATAGGCTTTACTGGATCAGAGGTTTTGTCCGAACAAAGAAATGACATGCAATATCCTGCAAACTGGCTAAAACACAAGGTGAAAGCTGGTGGTGGGTTTTTGCATTAACTTTCTTTCCTTCAAAAAACATCTCAGGAAAATGAGGGATGCTAGGTGTGGATTTTAATTTTAGCATTAGAACTGGTAGGGCAGAAGGAGTCTCTCAGGCGACGGCTCATCTGGCTCCTCTCTTGCTGTAGGCTTGGAAAGCAAAGACCAGTTCATACCCTGACTTTCATCCACCCCACAAGAAGTTTACCGTGGGCTCTCTTTTCCTTCCCCCTGATTCCAGTACCCAAAGCTACACTCTTACATGTCTGTCCTTCCAGAGACCAAAGTGAACATTATAAAATTAGATAAACTCACTGTCATGGTTTAGGCCAAATCAGCCACTGGGGACATGGGGGATCCCACATGGGACCGACAGGTGCTCCCCTCTGCCCCTCATGAAAGAGAGAGGCAGAGGAGGGAAAAAGAGACTTATGAGTTTAGAAGGAACTAAACTACTTTAATGAAATATTAATAATAAAATAAAAAGGAAAAAATGAAATATATACAAAGCCATATCAGCTCCCAGGATGGCACTCATGACACTGGCTGGCACTGGGGCAGTCCCAGGCTGGACTCAGTGACAGACAGGAACTGGATTCTGTATCTGCATTCAGGATCGGGACCAAATGCAGGTGGACAGGCAGAGTCCTCCTCAGACGTCGGCCATTAAAGAAAGAGCCTGAGACAGCTGACCCTTTGAACCCTCAGCTTTTATACTGAGCATGAGGCAGATGGGATGGAATACCCTGTTGATCAGTTTTGGGTCACCTGTCCTGTCTGCTCCTCCCCACAGGTGGGACCCCACTACGCTTTTCTGCTTCCGACCCTCCAATGGGGCAAATAACAAAGTTGGTTGGCCTTGGGTGTTATAGCGATAAGTATAAGCAGGAGCCTCTCTGCATCCCATGCCTGGGCATCAGCTATAAACAGAGGTCTTATGACTCTGAGAGCGAACATCGTCTGCACAATATGCTGCCAATTTCAGTAGTTAGAAGAGGCCCACCTAAGAAGTAAAGTTACTGAACAAAATTGGTCCTGTTTTACCTCAAACCAGGCCACTCACTAATGCGCTTTTTTTTTTTTTAAAAAAAAACTTGAGCTAAACTAAAGCATGTAGTATAAGCACTAGGTAAAAGACAACCAAAAGTCGGTATTCTGTTTCCCTTTCTGTCCCTCACTGGAGACTTGAAATCCTATTTTATTTTGACTTTGTCTTTATTTCAATAACACAGAAGCCAAATTGGCCTTTTAAGTAAGCACTCTTTTAACCGCAATGGCTCTTAACACTGCTTTTTGGAAAACAGAGCTGAGCTTTCCCTGGTGGTAAGTGTAGCGTCACCTCTACACATTTTGTAAAATGATGGATCTTTGCTGCATTTCATGTGTTATCTTTCTGAGCTCCTGGATAACAACCATGGTCAGATGTCAGAAGGGTGGCTCGCACCTCGCCTCCTGGCTTCAAAGTCTTCCAGCCAAAAAGCAAAAGCAGAGAAAGGAAATGATTCGCAGCATAAGGGCTGGATTTGGTATCGTGATTTCTCATACATGTGCAGGCATGCAGAGGTCCCTGCTTTCTTTTTAATTTGATTGCTAATTTAAAAAAAAAAAACAAAAAAACACACAACCAAACAAAACCCGAAGTTGTCAAAGTACATCTGATGATATAAAAACTCTTCTGCCCTCTAGTGCTGTGAAGCAGTGGGCTGTCTGAGATGCACAGATACTGTTTTGGGGAAAAATATGTAGTCTTGCAACTTACAATTCCAGCCTTTTTTTCACTGACAACTGGGAAGTGTAAGAGATACTTAATAATTATTGTGTATGAACTTGAGAGGAACATGATCTTAATATCTGAAACAGCCAAGGAAAAACTACTAAAACAAATTCTTGAAACTGATAAACTGTACAGCAGCTTGTCAAAGGCAGTTTGGGATAAATTGTAAATGGTACTACTCAGTCAAATAAAAAAATCTGAAAAAACATCAGTGATGGGGAATGTTATGCCATAAGCAAGATGGGTTGTCAGCATTTCTTTTAAGTAACTGTTGCAATTGAGCTGTGGATGCCAGAGGGGCGTTGCTGCTCTCTTAGCTCCTGCCTTTGAGGGTCTGGGATTCGGTGGAGAGGTGAAGAACAGTCTCTCGGGCACGAGAGTAAGCTGGCAGGAAGGGAAGGGATCATATTAAATGGCACCATTAAAGCTCACAGCTCTATCTTTACTAGTTTAATCTCATAAATTAATCCACATCGGCCTAGAATAAGTCTTCAAAGAGAAAGAGGTAATTGGATATAAATACTTTCCTTCCCAAACCCTGAATTACAGTGATACGGCAGCAGGCAGCTTTTTGCACTTTGATCTCTTTGCATGATTTTCATTCCCCTTTTTAGCCTTAGTCTTGAGCCTTATTCTCTCATTACTTTTCCACAGCCAACTGTGCTCTCTCTGCTTCCTAGCTTGTCCTCTGGCCACCCCCTGTGGCCCTTTCCTCTTTTAAAAGGCTCAGCCTTCACCCTTTGTTATTCTTTGTTTTCAGTTCTTCTCCTTGGGCCTTTGCTGCGATGAAGTCAGATGAAATATTTGTGCCCATGCGTGCTGATAAAACCCTGCCGAATGCTGCAGAGAGCTGTGAGCTTACTCTGATACGTGAAGCCAACTGCTGCTTAGTGCGTTTCTGGTGAACCTGCACCCCTGTGGCTTAGCTTCTGCTGAGCGGGAGCAGTGTAAACTCATACCCAGACAATACACCATGTAGATAAACCCTTTGTTTTCTCCAAGTGGAACTGACATGTTTTCATCACTCTTGATCACCTCCAGTCTCTAATACACTCTGAAACCTGTCCTGCTTTTTTGCTGTCATGTTAGATTGATAGCTCCTTGAGACAGCTACTGCTTTTTGAATTAGGTCTAGCAAAACAGGGCCTTTGTCCTGATTCAGTGAGTCGGACCTTAGGCATGACAGCAAGATAAATATGCCCAAGGAATTCCCCGTGCCTGACAAACACAAGGCTGACAAGGAAACTGAGGCTCTGGCTGAGAGCAAGTCACCTGGGTCCATCATGAACAGTATGATTTGCAGGCTGCTTGGACAACTTTTGGGCAGATTGCTGAAATCTACAAGGTGCTTGGTGCCCTCAAGGTATGGGGTGGGACTGCCAGCCCCAGTGCTCTTCCCAGGTCTTCCTCTGTGCTTGAGCAAGCTGTGGAAGCAGTTTTCTACCATGTGGAACTGTGCGATTCAAGGAAGTGATTTGGTTTGAAATGGCTGAGATTTGAGGTTACACAGAATCACAGAATAGTCAGGGTTGGAAGGGACCTCTGGAGATCATCTAGTCCAACCCCCCCGCCAGAGCACGGTCACCTACAGCAGGTTGCACAGGACAGCGTCCAGGCGGGTTTTGAATGTCTCCAAAGTGGGAGACTCCACAACCTCTCTGGGCAGCCTGTTCCAGTGCTCCACCACCCTCAAAGTAAAGAAGTTCCTCCTCATGTTAAGATGGAATTTCCTATGTTCAAGCTTGTGCCCATTACCCCTCGTCCTATCAATGGGCACCACTGAAAAAAGACTGCTCCCATCCCCCTGGCATCCTCCCTTCAAATATTTGAAAGCAAATAGGTCAGCAATCTAGAGTGAAACTTGAATAAGAAAAGTGAAGATTGAGCTAAAAGTGTCTGAAAACATTATCCCTGGTTTTTGCAGCCAGTTCCAAATATAACAAGTATTTCTAGAGTATTTACCAAATTTCCTGAAGAGCTGAAGAAAAATAAATGCTGGGTTTGATATGAAGTTGTTTGCTACAACAGCAGAAAACTGGTCTTGCTGATGAAGGAAACCCCTTCCTGTCCTGTTTTTCTGTAGACTGGAAAAATAAGTGTTCTTTTTCATTTTAGTGTCATCCCTTATGTCTTGATAACGCCAAATGAAACCAGAAGAAACCAGTTGCAGCAAAGTAAGTTGAGTTGTCTAATATGGTAATACATTATTTCTACTTGAATAAGTTTAAAGATTTGCGTGCTTTATTGCCCTTGCAACTTTTATCCTCATTTTTACAGTGCTTTTATATGTGCAGCTGTGACAGTAAAGTCAGTTCTATGAGCATTCTCTGTCATCATGTAGGCTTTTCTTAAGATTAACTTCTCATCTGGCTAAACTTCATGCAGAATAAGTCTTGTTCAGGGAAAGGTTTTTAATAATTTGAGTGCTGGAGCTATTCTAGCTGGCTTCTCCAAGACTCAGCTGGAATTAGCTCTATCCCACTTTTACAGGATTGAATTCAGATTGGTGAACCTAACTTTGAATGCCCTCTGGGTTAGGGGGAGGAAGAATAAAAATATAAGTAAGAAATATTTTTGAAAGTACTCTCATGTGGAGACTAAGGCAACCAGAACCGCTGTTGGTTCTTCGGTCTCCATTTAAGGATTGTAGGTGGATCTTTTAATGAAGATGGGAGATATCCTTTTAGATGGAAAATATCTTCACTTTTGCTTGGCGGCAAGTCTTGCTGGTGAAAGTAGCCAAGCAGGAGCACCCTGAACCTTTACCAGAAATATTAAACGTATTAAAAAGCTTTTGTTGCCAAAGGTTACGACAAAAGAGCCAAGAAATAAATTCTGTATGCAGAGGTGACCAAGCACTGCAGTCCTGCACTCCTTGCTGTTTATTTGTGCAAGATATGAAAGCTGAAGGAGTATCAGCCAGCACTCCTCATGTTTTGAGCCCTCAAGGAAACAGTGCAATAAAAACATTTCTTCTCAAACATCGTGAATTTGGCTGAAATGCTTCACCAGCAGGCTGGTGTAAAGTTGGGTTACTTTTGGTGGCGAGGAAGAAAATGGACTTCTCCTGAACCAAACCATAATCTTGTAGAAGGAGGAGTAAAAGCAGATCATTGTAGAGCTGGCTGATGCTAGCAGCAAAGGTGCTGCTCTAATAAAGATCTGCATTCACTTTGTGCCACCAGCATGCGAGGTCTGAAGCACGCCAAGTAGTTCTGCCTTGGATACGTGCTAAAATAGGGCCTCACCAAATCCAGTCTCTACCTAAGTGCTTGTTTTAAAGGTGAAATAACAAGCTGGTGTCTGTCTTGGGCCTCTTTAGAGACTTGCCCCAGAACTGGCTTTATCTTGTTAGAGGAGAGCTGGTGTTAGTGTCTGATAGCCGTAGCCTGCCATTACAAAATATGGTTCATGTTGTTTTTAGTAAGAGTGAATTGAGCTCTTAGAGCAACTAAGGTACTACTCTAAAACACAGGCCCTCTTTCCATAGGCTTTGTGCACCTCGTTATTGAAAGGAATTGCATTTTTTTCTGGTATCACTTGATTTGAGAGAGCAGTTTAATCAACCAGCCATCCTAGAGCATATGGCTGGCTCCTCTGGCTGTATTGACTGGACTTCCACTAAGTACACTGTGAACTTGCCACCAATCTCACATGTGGATACCTATGTTGAAGTGTCTTAATTTGAAGCTGAATCATGCATCCCCCCTGGTTTTACTTAGGGAGCATGAGGTTGGGAGGGAAAATTACTTATTCTTCAGTTCCCTGCTGAGGAGCCTTACACCACAAGCATTTCCCTCCATGCAGCAATAACATCTTAATCGTAAAAACATCTGCTTTGCCTGCAGGAGTAAATATTGTGGCATTTACCTACAGGTTCCCAGGGGTTAAAAAGCAGTCTATTATCAGTCCTTTAGCTGTTTTTTTTTCATTTGCTTTTGGGGTTGAGTCCCAGGGTTTGCTTACCATACAGTGTCAAGTTAGGCAAAATATTTGCCTTGTTAGCTGATCACTGCAGTGACTGTGTAGCCTCCCAGGGGTTGTCTTCACCCCTTGAGAACAAGTTTGTCTCTTCCTGCATGGGTCTTCAGGGTTACATACAATTAACGATACCACCTGCTTCTTAGTACTGCCTCTAACTTGCACATATTTGTTTCTTTTTGTACCTGCTCAGTTGCTAAGAAAGAGCTAAATGACCTGGAGCGGTGGAAGGAAGAACACAGGCCAGGGCCAATTAAGTTGGTTCCACAGAGACTGGGTAAGACATGTAAATCAGCCTGTTTTCCAGGACATAAGACATTTTTCACTTTTTCTCACATGCTACTTATTTAAGAGATTCAGTGTCAACAAGGGTTAACATAAGCCTTCTGTACTCTTTGGTCATGGCAATGAAGATGTTTCTGAAACAAAACCACACAGGTTGTCACTCAAGAAATCTGGTGGGATCAGTACAGAAAAGCTACCCTAACATTTGGGAAAAAGAGGTGGATTATCCCTCCTGCTGGTGGTATTGTCTGTAGTTGATGTCTCTGAGAGCGTGCACACTTGCATTGTGTAGATGGAGAGCATGTGTCAGAGACTCTTCAGTTACCCATAAGAAAACTCCTCTGTGTTAGGGGCCAGTACAAGTGCTTTCCTGATGGCTGGCTCCTGAAGAGGCAGAAGTGATCCCTGCAGCTTCCAGCATTTGCAGGCTAAATGTGCATGAGGCTCTGTATTACCAATTTTACAAATATAATGACAGAGTTGGGTAAATGAAGAACAAGATAAAAAGCTACAGGAACTTAAGTCACCCTGAACTGCACTGATGTGTTTAGTAAGATAACCAACTTCTTCTCTAGACAATTGAGAGAAACCATAGTATAACTCTTCAATTGTAACTACTATAAAGCATTTAATTTAGCGCTAATTGGGAGTTAGCTCGGAAAAAAAATTAAGACAAGAAAAAAATTTAAAAAACCCGACCCATTCACAATCCTGTACAGAGAATAGGACTGCAGGTTGTGCTGAAGCAAAAGGAAGGTTATTAGAAGTGCTTTTCAACTACCAGTCTTCAGACCTATCTTGTTTTAGTATCTTTCTTTAATGTCTTTGGCACAAAAAGTAGGAGAGAGCTGATGAAACTTGCTGACAAGACAAAACTTGAAAGCATCATCTGTATAGAACATGGTGAGGATACTGTGCAGTAAAAATGGGATGACCTTGAGGAACTGCACTAATAGAAATGGGACAAAATTCATTCTGACAAAATGAATAATTATAATGATGCCTTTATTATTTTTGTAAATCTAGAGGTCCTCTTCCTTCTCTTGGCTGTCATAAGAGAATTTGGGGTGCATGGTGCAAGCTATTGTCTCCCTTGACCTGGGAACTAAGTTCTTTCTTTGCTGTGCTATACAAGGTAATTTTGGGGTGGTGCACTGTGTGTAAAAGTAGATACCAGGTGGGAAACAGAGGAATTTGAACTGACTCCAACCTGGATTTGGTTTTGTGGTCAAGATGATACTGGTCCCAGATGTTTGTTTTGAACCTACCTTTGCACATTGGTGTAATGCCCTGTATTCCCACCATCGTGTGCAGTCCTGTGGTCAGACATGCTCTTTGTGAGTTCATACATACTAGCTGCTTCTTGCCGGTGAGTAGTTCCTAGAAGACATGCTTCTGTCCCAAGAGGACCACAAAGCTGATTGCTGAAGAAAGTGAAATCTCAAAAACGAAGTTTGGTGTGTGGTGTCTATGCAGAATGTGTGCAGGCTGGCTGTGTGACTGGGGATGTGGTGGCAAACCCACAGTGACTGAGTGTGGGGAATCTTAGCTTCTTCTGGTTTCACTGCATTTAAAAACTTTCCTGGGAAAGAAGCAAATTAAATAGGGGGGGGCGGGGAGGCTAGAAAAAGGTGAAAGAATTCAAGGAGGTTATATGAGCTCTTCAGTCACTGTCTAGCTGCCACTTAGAAAGACCCCTGGAGACTGAGACACATGCACTATGTTCAGTGCCTCTGAAAAGAGGTAAGGTGCAAAGATTATTAGATCTTATCATTCCCACAGGAGCAAATTTGGAACAGAAGAGAGCTCAGGGAAGGAGAAAAAAATATAAGCGGCATCTCTAATTTCACAACTGTAGGTACTCATTAAGGTAAAAAAGTGTCCTATGTTATTTTCTGAGAGTGATTTTAAGAGACTACACATCTAGTCCAAATCACCAGAGAATTCTTAAAACTGAGGTTTCTTAACGCTCATGCTTTCCATAGGGAAATAAGTATTCTGGATTTCAACTCTGTAATACTTGACTGGCAAACTTTCAGGTACCATAGAGGGATGAGAGCAATGAAGGATGCAAGTTCCACCCTCCTCCATAAACAATGAGTGGAGCAACAAATCATACCTGATAAATGTCACGGCCTCTTTTTTGATCATATTTTATAAAGCCAGTCATGACATACTCTTATATTTGACACATTACAGCCAAGCAAACTTGAATGAGTTAAAACTGGCTGAAAGGCTATAGCCAGCGGCTACTAACAATGAGTAAAATACTTGTTTAGAGACGATGTCCAGCAGTCCATGTAGAAAAGTGTAGCGAACACAAGATTGTTAAATGTTTCCAGTAAAAAGCTAGAAGGAAAGAAAGATCAAGCATCCAAAAGGTTTCAAAACTTGTTTAACAGCAATTTTATTTCCTAGACTTGGGGAGGAGCCACTCTACAATGACAGATATATGCATATTGCTACTGCAGACCTGTTGCTTGTATACTGTATGGCCAGTCCTTCTTGAGAACTTAATCTCATGGAGTTATTTGTATGCATGGAAATGTTTCCACACTAAGGGAATTGATCTCCCATTCACTGAACCTCACAAAGGCATCTAAAGATTAGTTACCTTCCATTAATAAGTGGAGAAAGCTACTTTTAGTGAAGCGTGATCCCTCCCGAAAGATCTAGTATAGCTGTCTTACATTTCAGGCACCTCAAGTAGCACAGATCAGTCTGGCTGTTTCTGTAGAATTTAACTGTCACATGGTGGGGAACTTGTTAGAACATGAGCAAATGAAAATACAGACCTCATCCTCAAAATGAGGTGGGGGCTGCTGTTGTTTTCCAACAACTGAGGGAATTCATTATTGGCTTTCCCAAAGCAAGAAAATACTTTGGAAAATAGTAGAGCAGGATGATACAATCAAAACCACTCCCTCCATCCCTTAAGACCTATTATCATTTTCTCTGTGTGGTTGGCTTTTTTTGTTTGTTTGTTTTTGTGTTGTGAGTTTGGTGGTTTTTGGTTTGGTTTGGGTTTTTTTTTTTAATTGAAGGCTGAACATTATGCCAGAGCTTTAGACATTCTCAAAAGAGAGTCTGTGCCTTTGGAAAGGGCACCTTCTGCTACCTGGATATGAGTAAGAGGTCTGTGGGAAAAGGCTTTTGATTTCCATTTCAGAAAGGAGTTTCTTCCTCGAGCCCCAAGACATTACTTAGAAGATATTCAAATGACAGCATGCCATTAGAGCTGGCAGAGACTGCAACCTCCTAAATTTGACAAAAGAGAAACTTTCTGGCAATAAAATTTCTGACTCTGTGTATGACAAACCAAGTAAAGGTGGAGATAGCTGGATCTGAAAATGAAGACTCATCTGCAAAGCATGACTGATTTTCTGAAAATGGAATAGTTCCTCAGTAAACTGATCATATACTGTAGGACATATTTGCTGGCAGAGTGGATGATACAGTGGATGCTCTGTAAATAACAAGCTACTGCATTTGACGGATGGATAAAATGATCAAAAAGGTCTCCTGTCTGTTTTCTTTAATGTCAGACAGCTACTGTAATTATGAAAAATTTCCCTTATATGCATACATCCAATCTGTTATATTGCTCTGTTCTGAAATGACTGGCATTTGAACTTAAAATGCTCATGCAAAATGCAATTTATACTTTTTTTTTTTTTTAAGGTGGAAAGGAATCAGAAGCTCAAGCAAGGCAAAAACAGCAAATGATGCTCATGCAATCTAAATACCAACAAAAGGTCAGGAAGAATAAATTTGTTTGTTTAAGAACTCAAAAGAAAGCTTTTCATGAAATGTTTCATATGGCTATAAAATAAGCTCACAGCTGCTTGACAACAGAAAGTCATGAAACCTGAAGGAAGCAGCAGAAGACTAGAAACAAATGTTCTGCACCAAAAAAAATGAGAAATCTGGCTATAAATATGTAGCAACCCATATCACAGATCATATCTAAAATGATAACCACTACAGTTGTAAAGCAACTTGTATGTCTTGGTCTATCTTCTGGCATGTACACTTTGACTAATTGATCAACGTACCACCCCATCCAGTGCTTATGTAGAAATGTTGTTCCTGTTATAAAAGGTATAAATGCTTGTAAGTTATCAATCAGCTGTGTGATTCCTTGCATGCATGCCTATTTATCAGTCCCAGATTTCTTAGCCTTCATAAAGCCAATGTTGGAGTAGCTGGTGCACGGCCTGCCTTATTCAGTGCCTCATTTTAATAATAATAAAAAAAAAAAAATCTGGAAACTTCCCTCAAACACACTTTACGTTTGAAAGATGTGCAGTACAGGAGTCAAGTCAAGTTACCTTATGTGTGCTTTGTATACGTACATATGTAAAATAATTTTCTATGTTTATGTCATACAGCACAAAAGGGAAGAATATGTAAAAGCAAAAAAGGCCGCTGAAGAAGCTGAAATCCTGAAAAAGAAAGCAATTCAGAGAGAAAAGGTAAGCATGGTTATTGAAGAGTTGGAGCCATATAACAAAGTTCATGTTTCGGTGCTTGATTTTGCTGAATGACATGGAACAGTATAATGAAATGGTAGCTCCAAATTCAAGGAGTTAGGAAAACCAGTCCTCCTCCTGTTTGTAGCTGACTGAAGGATGCCTGACCTGGGGCTTGAGCATTCCTTTGGCTCTTCAGAAATTCCAGCCTTTCAGTTGCATCCATCGTGAAGACTGAGCAGATAGGGAGAACAGTGGGGTCACGATTAATGTTGTGTATACAGGTTATATAGTTTACTTTGGCATGAGCATTCTCTGTAAGATCGGATTGTGGCAGATGGCTCAAAGACCTTACAGAAATCCATAATTGCCTACTGTACACATGGGAAGAACACAAGAAAATCTAGCCTGTCATGGTGGAAATTCAGATGCCACCCCAGCTTCTCGGGGTGGGGGGGAGCACACCCAGATGCATTGCTAGTATGTAAGATCACTTTTCCATCCAGTATTGGCCATATATTGACACCAATGATAGCTTACTTTCAAATCTTCAGTTTTGTTTTGCATTTGCTTATTTTATCTAGTAATTCTCACAATGCATCTTCTCATCCTGTGTGCTGCATAAACCTTTGTAAAGGTTCATTCATGTCTCCGTGGTGGAAACCAAGTAGCACTCGCTTGAGAATGTAATGTGGAAATTAAATGAAAAGAGAAAAGAGGGGGAGCATGACACTGAAATGCACAGTAGTACTGAGAGAAAGGAAGGTTTCAGGTTTGCAAGTTTTGTCTACACAACAGTAAAAAATGATCTTCTGTTCAGAAGCTGAATGCTGAGAGTTAATTAAAAAATCATCACAACTGGATGGCATACAAGGACATGCATAAACAAAAATAGCCTTACTTGCCTCTAGGTAAGGGTTAGTTCCCAGTCTTTCAGTGGTTAGCATTAGTCTTTGAGGATAAGCCCATACACAGTAGCTCACAGGGGCAATAAATATTATCATGTGAAAATGTCATTAACACTTACCAGCTCATGCATGGCTCCAGAAGCAGCGATGATAGCAATGGTAGAAAGGAGATTAATTATATTTTATTCACCTGTTAAATATATGTTGTTTGCCTGTGGGCACTGGACAAGAAAAATGTTGCAAGACTGCTATATTTTATAGTTACACCTAGAAAATATATCGATGTATCAGTTTTGTTTTCATGCTCTTTAATTTCCTTACCTTCACTCCCACAGATTATAAAATCTTTATAGGTGTTGTAGATAGTAAAACTGTAACTATCAGTTTCTTCTAAAGGAGAATACAACATGATGGCAATCAGACTGTTTAATTTGAATAAATAAACATATACCCACAAAGCAAACAAACAAAACAGAGGAGCATGAAAGGGAACTCTTAATTTGAATTTGTTTATTCGGGTTGTCTTCCATAATAGTGATTGAACTGATGGAGATTTCTGCTTGGAAGATGTTTGTATATTAAAAAGAAATATGTTTAAGAAAAGCATGCTGGAAAGCCACTAAAAGGTGTCGATTTAGCTATCTCACCCTGCCTGCAGGTGAAAGGCTCCTGAGAGCTGAGGATGACAGGAAAGGGATCCTAAAGAACTTGTATTGTACAACCAATGCTGGGCCCTGATTACCCCAGGAGAGGAACTCTTTTTTTTTTTTTTTTTTTTTTTTTATNAAGCCTTCTTTTCTTGCCTGCTGGTCCTTCTTTTGCTCAAGGTTATTATTCATTCAATAAAAACCAAATTGTCTGACAGTCTGAAAGGAGATAATGGCTAGCCAGCTTTATCAGCAGGAGCCCTGAAACCTTCACAGCTGGAGAGCTACTTTGCCATCAAACGTGAATGGTGAAGCCCTACACACTGATGTGCCATGACTAGAACAGGTGCTGGTACTCACCTCAGTTCTTCCTTGATTGTAAGGATGATGTACTGTAAGCCAGTGCTGCTTATGAACATAGGATCTGTTTGTGTTACTGCTTTAATGCTGGTTTTGCAGTGAAAAGCAGTATCCACTCTTCCGTTATCTTTGTGACCAAAAGAAAACTGGGTGTCTGCCAAAGCGGAACCCAAATGTGGAAGGTCTGCTTCACCATCTGTAGGAGTCCACCTGCCTGTTTCTGTCATTCTTTAATTAACCATGAGGTTAGGTACTGGAATAGCAGCGCTTTTGCCATCTACTGTGTCTCTTCCCAGCTCCCAGAAAGAAGAACACTGGATCCTTCCCCCTCATTCTGTGTTCCACAGGACCAGTTTGTGTGAACTGGTACTTGGGTCTCCATGTGTAGCAGTGAATGGGATTTGGGATTCTGTGAGCTCCATGTTAGGCAGCTTGTCCTCGGACTGCTTTGATTTGTTCATGGAGTAAGCCTGGGCTGCATGAGTTCGGCTGTTCTTCTAAGCTAGTGATCTCTCAGTGATCACTGAAATAATTCTGGAGAGGCTTTGTAATATTAGCAGGGGAGTCCCTATTTCTGTATTTGTCTCTGGTGCTGAGATGTGTGTCTGACCTGCAGAAAGTTTGGGAGTACCTGGGAAGTAGCATTATTATTATTTGCTTATTAGTAGCAAGCATCTGCAGTTGGGTATCTTTTGTGCAGCCCTTCACACCACAGATTTTGACCAGACCGAACCATAACTTCCTTTGTGTCTTTTAGGTGAAAGGGCTGTCAAAGTTCCCAAGAAAATAAACAAGTGTCTGATATTTGGCTTCTTGAGCGTTTTTTTCAGCTTTCTGCATTTGTACTGTACACAAAATAGCGTAACTTCAATGCACAGGATACTTCTGTTTCTTGTTATTCAACCTCTGTGCCTGTTACCCTCCCTTTAGCCTTTCCTTGGATATTCTAAATGTTGACTAAATATTGAAATGTTAAAAAAAAGTGAAAAGACTCAGTGTAATTCTATGGTGTGAAACTTTCTTTTGCTCTTACATTACATAGTAACAGTTCTGCCATCTTTAGAAACTGTCCTATTTAGAATAAGCTGTAATTTCATTTTATTCTTTATTAAATCATGTGTTCTTTAATTTGACTGCGTTAATCAGCATGAATGGCCTTTTTCAGGAATTTGTTAAAACCAGGCACTTTACAGACCTTCTGCTAATGCTTTTCAACACGTTTACCTTCAATATCACAGCTGTTCCACTCTTGGCTTTGTTTTTGAAGATGGTGCCAAATATGGAGTGCTTTGGCAATGTCTACTGATAGATTGTCATTAGTTAGAGAGTGTTCCAGTCCCGTTGCCTGTCATTTGTATGTGTCCTAAGCAGGGGTCCCATGATAAACCTCCAGAGTAGAAAATAGTCACACCAGCCACAAGTAAATAATTTCAATACACTGGAGTTTTCTTCAGGCACCATTCTGGTGGTAGAATAGCTGTGGGGTATTTCCTTCTTTTTTTTGTCTAGTGGGAGGCAAGGGTGATATTGAAGGATTGTATTTATCAGAGTTAATATCGCTGTGTTTTTCTAGCTAGGAGCTACACCACAGCAACTCGAGTGAGCTTTGGATTTGAACTTTCAGGAGCTTTGCAATACGAGGGTGGATCCCATGTCAAATGCTTTTTCAGAAGTGAAGGCATCAGCTTGCAGTGTTGAGCAGTGGTGGGGAAAAGCCTGGGAGCTATTAGTGGTGTCTTGAGGGTATCAACATCCCCTTTGACAATAATAGATTCCATGAGATTTCCTTCCTTCCTCTTTCCTTTCCCTGTAAATTGTCAAGTTGCACAGATGAGTGGGAGTCTTTTGCCTAAAAAATCGTCTCTGGGTGGATGGGTAAGGAGCAAACAAGATATCCCTTGCACGCTACCAAAATTTGCCTATACTATAGGGTGATATTCCTTACTTTAGTTTGATATTTTTATTTTTTAATTGTATCAGTACTTCATACATTCTACCACTGTCTCAGCATGTCAAATGAATGAGCAACGGGACATCTTATTCAGAGATTCATCTTCCTCTGTTTCTTTATTTTCCCACTGCCTTTTTTTCTGAATAAGAAGTTCTAAGTCATTTGCCTTCCAACAGTTTGTATCATTACACGACATAGTGGCTCTTTTCCTATCTGCAGACATCTGACAGGATTTTTTTTTTCTTAATCCAGTACATGCCAAGGAGGAATTTGCACTTGTTTTGCAAATCTCTTCCAGACAGTCCTTCTTTATCCAATTTAAAAAAACCCTACCCTGAAATCACTGAAGGCAAAGTAATTGAGTAACTGCCAGTAGAACTGTAATTTTTCTGAAATGTTATTGATTGCAGGACAGGAATAAAATGATGGGGGGAGGGGGGGGCGGGTTACAGCCCTGTTCTTAACACCACTTCCCCCCTTACAGACACACACGCACCCCCACGCCCACCCACCCTGTTCTACCTGGCCTTGCACAATACCTCCACCCAGGTACACTGTCCTCTCCCTGATTTGGAGCTCTCACCAAATGGGCTGTTCCCACCTACAGCTCCCTTATCATCTCTGCCAGGTATTGTCTGAAATTTCCGGGGCACTTTGTTTTGAGCAATGTCTGATTGCTGGGTTGCCAACAATTACTTTTTTCACTTTGAGGGTGGGCGATGAGCAGTGTGACAGTCCAAGGTTGCAGTTTGCTCAACATGCTAGTCGGTGTGATCCTTGGGTGGGAGCTCTTGTTGGAGCATCCCCCACCAACTGCAGTGTGGGAGCTTGTGCTCAAAATACAGCAGGGCTGAAGTCCTGGTTTGGCATTTCTGATTTGTGATTTTAATACACTGAACTGCCTTTTGACTGCCCTTCCCACTGGACCTACCTACAGCCTGCGTGTCAAAAAATAAATTTGGCTGGCCTCCTTGTGACTGGAATTTAGCTTGAGCTACATATTGCTGTTACAGCAAGTTCTCTAGTTTCTGCTTTATTTTAATGCGTTAGTCTACTTGTTTTTGGAGTGTGGGGCAGCTTAAATGACCCTTCCACTGGAAATTACATGCAATTTTGTATTAAAGAAATTATGTGGTATCCAGATTTCTAGAGAAGTTCTGTGTGTCAAGGTTTTGGCTGACTCTTGCACTGGTATCGGAGGCAGAATAACTCTGGTTAAGTACAAATGTCTCCCACTTTCATCTGTTCAACTGGCCAGCACCTAATGCTCCTGAAGGCCATAGGTCTATGTGCAGAGCTACATGTACTCGTACCACTGCACTTCCAGTGCTACAAGAGTATCATCTGCTTTGGTGCAGTAGTTCACATCTGCTGCTGCTTACTAGGACCAACCTTGCATCAGTTATACCGAGAGATGGCCCCAACAGTGCTGTGGCATGAGAACTATGAAGGCTCACGAGGCCCTTTGTGAGGACAGATGGATCTGCCAGCAGCACAGGGTGGTTTTCTATTTCATACTGGTCTTTTGACTAGGAACTGTTTGGTCATGTCTAAGTACTTTTAAATTTGAGATTAGGTCACTTCTGTATCCAATTGCTGCTATAGTTCTCTTAAAAACTAGAATATTGAAATACTTATATTGAAATAATCAGTGTTTGGTTTCTGGCTTACTGGAAATCGCAAGTATGTTTTCTTGTTTTTAATGCTGTAGGCGGAGAAACTTGAAGTTAAAAAAAGGCAGCAAGAAATGCAAAGAAGAGAAATGTTCCGTGAAGATCGATATTAGTAAGTAAAATTTGAAACCTACTACCTAAAATTCCTCATCTGCTTGTCCTTCTGTTTTGGGGTTTGGTTTGGTTTGGATTTTTTTTTTTTATTTGTTTGCTTTTGGCTGGTTTGGTGCTCGGGAAAGGTTTGGCTTCTGTTGTTTCTCATTTTTTGACTTGAAACTTTTGACTTCAGGGCTAGAGGCAATGGGCACAACCTGAAACACAGGGGGTTCCTCCTGAACATCAGGAAACACTTTTTTACTGTGAGGGTGACTGAGCATGGGCACAGGTTGCCCAGGGAGGTTGTGGAGTCTCCATCTGTGGAGATATTCAAAAGTTCTGGGCTCTAGGTGGCCCTGCCTACCAGGGGCTTGTACAAGATGACCTCCAGAGGTCCCTTCCCACCTCAATCACTCTGTGATTCTGTGAAATATTCCAAGCCTCCTCCATACCTTATTTTGTGAGGAATTTGGTTCAGTAGATTTCTCTTAGCTTCTCAAAACATACACTTTGAAATGAAAACTGTGAATTTTAGAAGGAGTTTGTGCTTTCTTTCCCTAATGGCATCAGTATGTGATCATTCAGTTTAAGACTAATTTTTGAAACAGGATCTAAATTACATCTCCACCCATTTATTTCAGTGACTAGTAAAGAAATTTAACCCACATGGAAATAATGAGGACTTCCTATATTTAGCATAGTCCTACAGCTTAAATGTAGAGACCTGCTGTGCTGTTTCCCAAGAATACCTCCTTAATGTCAGATTTAGATATGGCTTAAGTCCTGACATAATTAATTCCATTGGCAGTGAAGTTCCCACCTTGCAAGTTCATTCTACCCCATTTATTTATTTTTAACTGATCCAAACCAATTCTATCACATAATTAACACACAATGCTGTTTAGTCACCTTTACCTTTTTTATCTTTGGCTCCTTCAATTACTCACCTGTGTTCTTAGCATGATTAATTGCTCTTTCCTCCTCTGTGACCTTTAAAGGAGTCACTTTTGTACTATGCTAGTAGCTACAGTTCCTTCAGCATTTGCCCAGACTCTGTTCTTGAATGTATATACATTTAGTGCTTTCTCACTGATCTCAGCCTTTCTTGTCTTTTTCCTTTTATTTCTTCCCTTTTGGCTTTAGGTACAGCTCTTTCCTTAAATACATTGCCAGCGTTTGTCTCCAGATATCGGTACTTTGCCTGTTGTTTGTCTTCTGTTTGTCCTGGTGTGGATTTCCCCCCTCACACACACACCTTGATTCCTCAGGATTATGAAGACCCTGCACAGCTTTACATCTCTGCCTGTTTCTGACAGACTAGACACCTTCATGCTGTTTGAACCTAACTCACCAACAACCTCATCAGATCTCTTCAGTGCAGGGTCCTCAGCTATGGGACTTGCTTTTCCCTGAGGGGATCGTCAGGGTTCTTATCTTCCCGTTTAATCTGATTTTTTGTCTTAAGGCTTATTCAGTTATGAAGAGAGACATATCTCTTCCTTTCCCTCACTTTCCCTGTTTGTACCTTTTTTTACTTAGGGTGAAATGAATTCTGATGATGAGAGCTTTTTCCATTAAAAGCCAGCTTGGTTCTGTCAAAAGCAGGCCCAAACCCTCTGAAACACCTTCATGTGGGCAGTCGGTTAGTCTCCAGGTGGTGTGGGAGCTCATTCTGCCTGCACACAGAGGAGGAGACTGGCTGGCAGCTGTTCTGCCCGCTAATGTAGGAAAGCCTTGTGAGCATCCAGCTGTTTTCATTTTAGGAAACCAAACGGACTGATGCAACTGAAGGTAAAAAGGTGGACTGTCAAGCTCCATTGCTTGAGATTATGTTCAACTATCAAAAAATTATTTGTACTAACTATGTATTGAACATACACTAGGAGATACTGTAGATACTGCACCTGGAGGAAGGGAGCTGAAAACCCACCTACAGTGAACAGAATTTTGGTTAAGCAAAAACCTCCCATGCTGTACAGAGTGGCACTAGTGCCTTCCCTAGTCTGAAGGAATCCTCTGGTAGGCAGAGGAAAAAGAGTCTTTACCACTGGATGTTGTTGAGGTTGCATTGCTAAGATACGTTGACATTATGGACCACAACATCCAGGAGTAATGGAAAGATACTGTGCAACATCTCAGATCTTGTAAAGTAAGTCCATTAAAGTACTGCCGGTTATTAGAGACATGTTCGCATAAAAGTGCTTTGTATTTAAAGACACGCTTTTGCCTACTATGCAAAAATTACTTCCATCATCTAAGACCCCATGTCTGGAGGGGAAGAGGACAAATATGAGGTTGTGCTCCTTTCCTCACTTTCTCTGCTGGAGTATTTTGATCTCTTCCCCAGCTTGCTGGGAGAGGGGGGAAGGAAGGTCATGCGCTGCATATAAAGCAATGACCTCTGCAAAGCGATGGCCTGTGGAGCCATATCAAAAGATAAGCTGCCTTGTTAGTCTGTCCTCTGTAAGCATCTGTAGCTGCCACATCACAATTTTCCTGGGGAGATCAATGCCTGCCAGCAGTCTCATTAGCTGGGAAACCTTTTAAAATTGATCACCACCTCTAGCTGTATCAGCCTCCATGGGGTACAGCCCAATCAGTACCTCTCCTGTATGAAGTGCTGCTTCTATTTGGTAAGGAAAGCCACTTAAGATTCTCATGTCATTAACATACTCTGATAATAAAGTATGATGCTGCCCTGTTCGTTGCTCTGATTAAAGTCCTGTCATGATTAAAAACAAGAACTTCTCACTGAAATCCCCTTTCTAAGGGTGTAATGTGAAGTAAGTGAATGCCAAAAGGAAAAATTGTCTGCAACCTTGTCTGCTGTCTGCAGAATATAGTTATTTCCTACCTCTTGAAAGCCTTGTTAGCGTTCTTTTGTACAACTGGACCTTGAAAGTCAGCTGTATCTTTTATCGCAGTTGCCTGAGTATGTGTTTGTGTCTTGTGAGAGTGAGGTCTAGATGTGCATGCAGAGTGCTGTGGAAAAGTCTGCAAGCTTCTCTCTTTTGGGATCAGCAGCTCCTTTACCCAGGTGGACTCAAGCTCTGTTAGGTGACTAAAATGAACAAAACTCACAAGGTATCTCCTGAAGTAGCTGTGTATAAAAAGCCTGAAGAGCACACAGGAGCAGACTTTGGGCTGGGGAAGTTGCTGCATGGCAGGATTGCTATGTTTTGTACTAATAGAGGAGAAGCACTTGAGGGATTTATTTGTGAGATCATCGCTGTGGTTGTGCCTCTGCAGATGCCAGATCTAGAAAATAAGGAGTACACATGCATTTTTCTACTGGAAACTACTTATACATGAAATGAAGTCCTTCCTTCTGAGTAATGATGTTTTGAATGTGTTTTACATTGATGGCCTGTGGTAGACTGTGTTTCTGCCAGAGTGCATTAAAAAGTAATGAATGCTTGTGTAGTCCATATTTTGCAGTTGCTAATCCTGGTGAGGAAAGGACTGAGTGTCTGTCTTTCCAAATGGGAACAAAGAAGAGGTTAGATGGCTGGCCCAGGACTTTTCAGGACATCCCTCTTTAGTTAGGGCAAAAAAATTGTCACTTAAACAGTTATGAGGGATGGCTACCTCATGACTTGCTTTTCTCTGTGGCTTGCTGTGCAGGCTGTATGAATCTGTGCCTGAATTGTAGCGTGTCTCACCATATGGTTTTAGCCCAGCTCTCTAGGAAGGTGCTTTGGATTCGACTTCCCAGAAACTGTAGTGCTGGATGTGGTCCGCTGCTTTTCTAATAGCCGTCTACCTACTTATGTAATGGGAAAAGCAGTCTAGCACATAGGATTTCTTTTTAATAGGACATGATGGCTGTTGTATCGTTTCATCCTTCCCCTTGTTACATGTTCGTGCCTCTGTTTTTGTGAAGCTTGTACTCCTGTAAAAATTCCTGGCACTGCTGCGCTTGGGTACATGTGTGCACTCAATATATTCTGCTCAGAATTTGGAGCTGGAAACAGAATTTGCCAGAGTGCCTCTAAGTGCATATTCCAAACACAATGCAAGAGGTTCACCAAACCAAGCTCATATATGCTTGCCTGCCAAAGCAGTTCTCTCAAAAGTCATAAAATGCAATAAAATAAAACTTGAATCAAAACAGATTTTTTATTTATTTATCTATTTTTACAGGATAAATACTAGTGTCCTTGCCAGTTTTCAGTCCCCTGTGATGTGTGGTTCAAACAGCAGGCTGGTAACAAATTTCCCCAACAGAAGTGCAAGTGTAAACCTGACCAGACTTTTAATATAGGTTGCTAGAGAGAATGAAAGAGGGCTCGCACAAAAAGGGTTTGCAGCCTTGAGAATCTTTTGTTTGCTTCTTTTCAACACAATGGTCTTCATTTTGTTCATTTGCTCCTGATTATTTTAAGTGTTGTCAATTATTTAGCTAACAGGCAGAAAACTAGGCTTTTATAGACATCCAAAGGGACTCTCTTGAGTGTAATAATGAAGGCAGTTTATTGAACGCCTGTGAGGTTGCTTTCTAATTGTACGCATTAATCTGCCCATGCAAGCTGGCTGAAAATATAGAAGCAGATTGCACATGCAGATGGAGCACACAGAATGGAAGATCTATGCAATAGACTTGTACAAAACTGCATTTTCTTTAAAACTGGATTTATGCTTATTACTTCAGATAATAAATGAAACTTGATGTCTAAAATAACTTCCAAGACTATTGGATGAGTTGGTGGGAGGAAAGAATAGCCTAGCTGTATTATTTCATGCAGTCGGGAAAACAAAAAAAGCAAGTGGGTTGACAGGAAAGATTAGTTTTGAGTGTGGGTGGGAAGTGATGAAAATAATTCTGCTGAGAAAGTTGCCTTTTTTATAAAAAAAAACCCTATGTTTAAACTTCCTTGAAGCCTTATACCTAAAATGAACTAGTGCCACATTTTTTGTTCTTATCACCAAGAACAGGAACACATGCTCACGAACTTGCAGACAAGAAAGCCTACCAGCCAAAGATAGCACAGTTTTGATTGCTATCATTAGATTTGTCCAAGTCCTCCTTAGTATGCTCATGCATTACTCCCAGTGAAGTCTGTGAATATTGCATTGAGCTTGGTATGTGGCTACTGGAAGGATTTGTGCTGGAAAACAAGTGAACTAAATACCCAGAGGATGGCCTTTCTTCCCACTAAAGGGCATTGCAGAAGAGCCGTCAGCATCGTACAGGAACTTAATGGGTTAATTATTTCACATTGTATTTTTTCACCTTATAGCTTCTAGCAAAAGATGAATCCCCCACTCACACGCACACCAAAAAAATGGGCATTAGTTCATGCTGACAACTTTGCAGATGGCTGATGTTTGTTTTTTCTTCTTACCCAAAAGTGGACTCTGTCCTGCAGGTGTGGGTTGGAGTTGAGGTACAGGTGAACCAGAATTCATGTAGAGTTGAGGACATGTTTATTGCTGACAGATGGAGATGTTTTTACTACCTTGCCCCTATCACGGCCCATCTGTGGGAAACATGGCAGTTGCTTGTAGCCTTCTGAACTAGTTAGAACCATGTAAACTTCTTGCTGTGGTAAATCTCTGCAAAGAGGAGGTGATGTGAGAGGAGGCATGTATACCGGCAAAAGCCATGCGTGTCCCCACTCAGGCTACTTGCAGCTTTCTTAATAGCTTAATTTTGAGATATGTACCTTTGGTGGGCTTATTTTCACAAATGCTATTATCGCCCCCCAGCTTCATTCCCAATTTAGCAAATTATTTTCATTAGTGAAAATCCCAACTACACCTCTCTTGGGAGTCTCTTTCTCCACCTCCCAACATAGAATCTACGGGAAACCTGCATAAATGGACAGCAATGTCATTGACCTTTGTGTCGACTTCTGGAATTTCTTCTATTTTAACATTTGATTTTGTTAGTCCACGTGACAGAGGAGCAGCAATGGCCCTCGTACCAGCCAGCCTAGCTCGTGGGCATAGCAAGCGGCTGACCGGGATGCATATGGCCATGCATCAGGCAGAGCCCGTGCTGAGGAAGGAGGAAGGACATCAGTAAGAACACATTCGCTGTGGACCTTACTGAAATGAAGGGCAACTTTTCTTGTGGGTAGGCTTTGGTAGAGTTAAGCAACTGATCTTAATTTCTGCAAAAGTTCGGAAAGTTGTTACTCTTCGCCAATTTAATACGTTGCAGTGGGGAGAAGTGTAGATATGCTTGCTGGTGCTGCAAAAAGATGCGTCTTGAATGAAATTTGGGTTTGTTTTTGAGAGGGGGAGTCCTGCTATTGTCTAAAAACCATTGTGAAACTTCTGGACAGATGTGTGAAACTAACATCTGTGCATTATGCATGGTTCTTAGTTTGTTGGCTGAATTGGAAGAAAATGGTGAAATATCACTTCAGCATTGCTTACTGGCAATGCATTTGGAAGCTGATGTGTCCATGTCATTCAGCATTAGATGCTATTTCTGTTGTCTTAGCGACTACTCATATTGCCTCCTCTCTGAAAGGGCTATAATGTTTTACCTGGCTTGGGATTCTTTAATTCTATTTCTTATTACTGTTTTTGAATGGGTCTTAGCATACTTCTGGACATTCATTAGAGCAGAATTGTAATGCTGGAGATCCTGCAGCTTGAGAAAACAAGGAGTTCACAAGCTTTCTTGTTTTTAGTAGTCATAAGAGTGGCCATTATCTTTTAAAAATCATCAAGAGAAATAAATAGATTTATGATCTATGCAAAAGTATTGTGCTGCCTTTTTTTTCAAAAGCACTGGCATAAAAGCCAGTATATTTTTCTGTATCCTGGCATTTCAATATCCATCAATTAAAGCAAAAGAATTAACTGCCACTGGTTTCATTGGGAAGGAGTAATGAAGATTACAAGCAGCCCTTTTAATTGATGCATTTTTAATATTAGTCTGTAAAACAGACTTAAAGCCAAGAACTTTATGTGTAGGCAGAAGAATTATTTTCTTTACATCTTCTGAGATGGAATTCTAAGAGGAATACAGTCTCAAATGAAAAGCTTAGCAAGCGGTGCTGTGTGAATCTTGGGTGGAGGAGGATACTGGGCCCTGCGTCTATATCCTTATTCATGTCCCTAAGGATGAATCCATTTCAGGACTGACTCTTCTGTTTGCCTTTTAGATGTGACAGGAGTTAAGACCAAATGACAAAGTCAAAGACCTTATTCTGCACAGGACTGTAGACCTCAGGTCCTGCAATGAGATCAGTTGTGGGTCTTCAGATCTTCCACAGTTGCACGCTGGAATCAACTGTGGGACTTTCTGCTTCTTGGCTGTCGAGGCTGTTGACCCTGTTAGAGCAAGGGAACTCCTACCTAGGCCAGAGGAACCTAGGCTCACTCCAGCTTTTATATCCACCCTCTTGTCTCACCCCAGCAGGAATGTGGGCAGTTACATACATTTAGTCCCAAACAAAAAGAAATGCATGTGGATTCCCTGATCTACAAGTACCTTGTGAGTGCAGGGTGCCAACTCTAAATCCCCGAATTACACCATTTTCACTGGAACACCTAGCAAACTCATGTTTCTGCATTTTACATGTACTTTTTGAGCTTCAAATATATGCTTTTACATAATAAGTTTTAAGCTGAAAAATAGTTGTGAAATGTAAAGCAGAATATCTGAGGACTCACAGAAAGCATCTGCAGCATGAACTGATTTCCACAGTCACGCACTGTCCCCTCCTCAATGATCCTGGCAGCAGAGTCAGTATTTTCCCATGAAAGCTCTTAAGAGTTTTTCAGCCCACAAATCCAGTATTGCGCTTCACTCCCCCATGGCGGCATCTGTACTAATAAATTAAACACTGTCAATCACTGTCACTTTTGAGGCCAACAGGCCTGAGACTGCCTGCTTCCATTGCTAGCAAACCTTTCTACCTCCCCAAATGGGGCGGTTGAGTCAAAAGTGCCTGTTGGGAGTTACTTGTGGTTGATAATCATTCCCAGACAGCAGCCAGGAGTTGTTTGGGAAAGTGCTGTTTGGAATGGGTCAAAACTGTTCCAGGAACTGTTACCACAACATAGATGACTGAGTTCCCATACTGAGAGTATTCCCTCGTACTATTAAACATACCAGTATGGGAGTAGCCTATTTTAATTAGCAAAGCAAAAGGCTTGTTCCCAGCGGTATAATGGGAAACAGGGCTACCGAGAAAGACAAAATACCCTCATAAGATCACTCCAGCTTAACCAGTGCTTCTGAATATCTCTCTTTGCTTCAGCTTGGTGCTTAGGGGCAGTCAGAGCTCAGGTTAGCAGCCTGTCAGGAAGGTGCCATCTTCTTGGTTTGTCTAAATTCTGGATTTCCTTTTGCCTAGCTATTTTTGAAGGGTATCAGGATGCTGCTGTATTCAAATTAATTTCTTAAGCTCATGCTTTTCTTTCCTTAATATTAATTAGTTTAGAGGAACACATTTTATTAGCATCTTTGATTGCCCTTGAAGCTTTAGAAAATGAGTGAGATGTTACTCCAGCTGTCTGAATGTGGAACACCTATGGACACTTTGAAATGCTGATTTCCTTCTGGAGATAATGGTTTCCTCTCTGGAACATTAATTGAACTGTCATCTCTCTGAGTTCCCCCTTTCCCTGCAGCATGGCTTATGCTCTGTTCTGCATTGTTATGACTTTAGGTTTAATATTATGAAAAATACCATTCAGACAATATTTTGACAGTCTGGCAACTCCAGATGCATTGCTGGGTTGCTATAGAGATGATACACAACAAATTAACAAATATGACTGAATTGACTGAGTTTGTCTATAGTCAGGTTCAGAAACCTGAGTTCCTTTCTTTTGATAGGGACATTATATTAATGTATTACTTAATTTGGTGTAGTAGGGTTTTTTCTGTATTCAAAGACAGTACACAGTCTTGCTGAGAAATTTCATTTGCTTCCACTCTTGTAATCATCTTTTCTAATACCGAAATGCAGTTAGCTTTTCATCTGTCAGTGTGCTGATCTGGGAAATGTGGTGTCTTAACCCTCCACCCTATTTTTTATGCAGATAATGAGAACTTCCACATAACCCATGTCATTCTTTTGCCATCCACAAGGAATTAGAACATTCAGGTATACCCCTAAGTTGCCAGATATTTCTTTGCAGAGCTTCAGCCTTCTCAAATATATTCCAGACTTTATTTTAGCAGTTTTAGCACAGGTAGAGAAACACAAAATCTGCAATTTAAAACTTCAAGTTTCCCAAATTATCCTGGGCAATCTCACCACTCAGCCACTCATCTTTCATGGAAAAAATATGTATGCTTAATGCTTGGGTAAGAAGACTATCAATTTATTTAACCTTGATACACAGGTGCTTTGTAGATCAGGGAATCTTATGTTTCACTTGGTTCTTTCTGTATTGCACTGTGGCTGAGATCCATGTTAACTGCCCAGGTAATGAAGGAAAGGGTGTGAACTGGGAATGCTGGGACTCTAAAAGCACAGCTTGCTACAGCTTGAGCAAGTACTCTGCATCTGAAGTGGTAACATGGTTTTGGATTGTGTAGAGTAGCAGAGAAGAACTTGTGGGTTCTTGTTCTTTTTCCCCACTTCTCATCAGTATACCCACTGACCAGCAGGATATTTTCCAAAAATGCATCTACTCATCATTTCAGATCATAGAGTGAAAGACAAAACCACACTTGTTAGTCTGTTTCTCCAGTTAGTCATCATCACTCTTTGGCAGCCAAGGCTTTTTCTCCAAGGTTAAGTAGCTGTCTTTGGTAGTGGCATCTTCTCCCCCACAGAGCTAGCTGGTTGCCCTGTTAGCAGAGTAAATCTTTGTGTTGAATGCCTCTTTAAGCACTCTTTCTGCTCTCACTTCAGTACTTTCATGCTTTCCAAGGCTGTACACAGAAATAAAATTGCCTCTTTCCACTAATTCTATTCCTTTGAGTGAGCAAATACTTGAAGAGATATGCCTGGAACTTCAGGTTAGGAAACTGATTCCTGATCACAGTATTATTCTTAACATTTGTTTATGTTGTTGCTTGTGACTTTGTTTAACTGTACGTGGTTGAAACTGTGAGCAAAGCAATGCTACTTTGAAAATCTGGCTTATAAAGGATGCAGTTGGAAAAATAAAATTGTCCTTGCCAGAATAAGAAATGATGTTGTGCAGTTCTGCTTCAACTAAAAGACAAGCATTTTTTTTCAATGCTACAAAATGCTTCGAAGTCTTTCTGCTTAAGTAATCTGTTGTAAGGCTGCATTGTATTGACCATGAAGGAAAATTCTTTAAAATAATCTTTTAAATTACTTCTCTGAGATTTATAGAGCTGGTAGAAGGATTTGCAACAATTCAGTGAAGCAGTTGCATCCGGATGAAGTCCAATGGTATGCAGGTCTGTGTTTTAGGAGCCTTACAATGAAGAAAGAAAGCATAGCCACTGTAGACCTCAAATATGCAAATGACAATAATTATTTTCTTAAAAATTCCTCACAGCAAATGTCTTATCCACAATATAGGTTCTTTATCCTCTGTCCCATTTCATTCTGTCTGTCTCCATAACCTTTTATTCCACCTGTGATGTTTTCCAGCAGTCACATGGTAAAACGTCTAGGCTAGATTCCAAGGGTGGAATACAAAGCTGTATTTATTTTTATGGAAACACTAACAATTCTATTTGGATTGGATTTCTTCATAGCAAAACCACTGAATTATTGAACAGATTGGACTCGGGTTTGCCAAAGACTGATTCCTGTCAGATTGCTAATCGTGGCCCAGAATCTACAGCATGGGTAAGCAGAACCGTGGCATGTGCTATATTTTCCATCAGCTTTGCAGGTGCTGTCAATAGTGTAATATTAGAATATTCTAATTGAGCTTAATTGTCTAGACATAACTCAGTGAGTACCAAGGAGTCTTTCTGGGTGAATGAGATTGCCTACATTGTTTCTGTCATATTGGCAGAGTACCCTACATAGTATGGGGCTGCCTTTATTACTCACAAATCTCTCACTGATAAATGAGAGCCAGATTTATATTCTAAGGTCAGATGAGAATCTTAAATGTGCTCTGTACCCACCCGTTGGTGGCAAGCTTTCATGAAATCTCAACTAGTTCATGTCAGTGGATGCTTTATTGCATTGAAAATCTAGTCAGAAGAGGAGCTTATTTCTCACTGCATCCTAAAAGTGATTCCAGAGACTGCTTGGGGACTTTGTCCCAGTTTGAATGAGCCTGGAAAATATCAATGTAATTAGGAAATAGACAAAGTATTGCTTAAGTTTGATTATTCTAATTGCCTCCAAAAGGCTTTTCCACATATGATCAGTCTCTTCATGTCTAAACCAAGCTTTCCTACTGATGTAAAAACTTGCAGTGAGGAATATTAATGCTGAGAGAGAAGTATTTCTGCTTTAGGGAGGTTTGTAATTGGGGGAAGACCTAGAGCAGGCACCCAAGTGGACAGAAATTGTTGTTACAAGCAATAGCCCTTAGTCAGCAGAAACTTGGAATTATCCAATCTGGGCAGCCCTCTGTTGTATACAACTTTGAAAACCAAGAGCTGTGTAAAGGCAGGGAAAGATTTACCTCCATATTTCCTCAGAAGCCTTGGAAATGTGCAAGACCCTCCCGTTACAGAAATTGCTGCAAACAGAATATATGACAGCTCCGTCTTGCCTCTAGTATCTCTTCCTTTTTTTCATTGCATGAAAAGGGAAGGTGATACTGAAGATAGTCTCCTTTCCCCTTTGATTCCTCAGGTCATTTTGTGTCTCTGAAAACCCTAAAGAAATCTTAGCGTATGTGGAGCTTGAAGGAGCCAACTTCCACCCAGCAATGCTGGGCAGAAGGTCAGTTGCAGGAGAGTAGCTTTCAGCCTGTTTTTTGTAGTCCTTGGCGGATAAGCAAGATGGACTATGGAAAGGGAAAAAAGATGTCTTGAAACAACTTCTACCTCCCTCTTGAAGCATCTGATGCTCCAAACAGTGGGAAGCTTGTTCTTTAGTAGGGAAGACCCAGCTCTGTAGCCTTTCATATGGTATGAACGTTGAACTGCAAAGACAAGTGAGCTTATGTCCCCAGGATTGACTTGGATTTCAGCATTTGTGTAGCATCTTCATATCTGTCCAGAAGTGGGTGGATGTCTGAAGGAACACTGAATTCTTTCAGACATACAGGTCCTAGTTTTAGCCTTTGCCTTCTACTTCACCTACCTTTGTGTGCCTTTCTCATTCCAGTTTTTGAGTGGTTTCTTGATATGTTATGCCAAATTACATGCTATAGTTCATCTTTGGCTTCACCAGCATCCAAGCAGACAAAATACACAGTTTATCTGTACTGGGTTTTATTATTATCAGCTGATGTTATACATGTCTTTTGTGTGGCAGCATTTCTATAGCTTTGTGAATCAATTCATCACTTGCTTATAATGCAGCAATGCAGTTAGCAAAATGACTTCCCAGGCAATTTGGATGAGGTACGATCTATAGGCATATGCGCAGCCTCTGTGCTTTGTGTGAGGAATCTGAAGCACATAACCAATGAGTTGTTATCTAAATAAACTTGGCATAGTACCAAAATGCTAAACCAGTGGGAAAACTTGAACTCTAATTTTGATGTTATCTTGGACCTGTGCTTTGTCTGGAGTAATTAAAAAATTCAGGAACAATGTATTCGAAATAGTGAAGTGTGATAAGCTTAGGAAGTGCCTGACATGCATGTTAAAAGGGGGCATATATAGATGTGATTTTTTTAATTTTAAATTCATGTTCTCAAAAAAGTTTGGAACAATGTAACGTTGACAAAATTATTTCCCTCACATCATTTCTTTGATAGTGATATTAATTTAGCACACCTAGTTCGAATGACAGTGTCAAATATTACTTGATGTGCGTGAACAAATTTGACTTCTTTGGAGTGACTCTGTCATTGATGACTTTTTTGGCTCGCTTATTTAATCAAGCTCATAATTAATTTTAATCCTGTCTTTCAAAGTGTTACCAACCCTATGTAGATTTTTACTGTCTTCCAACTTGATTAACATACACTCCACACAATTCTCCAAGCCATTACAGAGAGTAATGAATAATATTAGACACAGAATGAGTCTCCCTGGACACATGTAACAACTCCTCCCAACTCAAAATTGAGCTATTAATAATTGCTTTCTCTATTCAGTCTTTTTAGCAAATGATGTGCCTGTCGTTTTAATGGTGTCATTCTGTATGTATATATCAAGTTTCAAGAACATTGTGTAGACCTGCAACAAATTCCTCACTGAAGTCAAGCCTGCACTCTTCTTGCTGCAAATTATACTGGCTCATTATTCAGTGTGCTACTCTATGTACCTGCTCAAAGACTTTACAGTTAAGTTCCTATGTATAAGAGCCTAAGGATCCTATAAGATCCTAATGGTAGCCTGGCTCTTTGCTAACAACTACAGCCTGTGAAAGACCAGGGCTAGTTATTATAACGAAAACCTACACAGTTGAATACTTTGTTCATTATGTGTAGTTCAGATTTTCAGTTCTCTTGACCACAAATAATATAGCAGACTTGACCTTTCAGCTTCTGTCGCCCTAACTCCACAGATGCCATTCCAATACTCCTGCGGAAATCATGCTGAGTTCCCCTCTGTTACCACACTCCCTTCTGCTTTGTTATCTTGGTAATATTTTCAGTACTCTTCTTTCTTCCCAGAATACCCCACCTCGCTATCATATATCCTGGTTGTGTTTTCTCGCAAAAGCTCAGGGAATCTTTATGCTTGCCACTGGGACACAGAATAGCATGTGCTGTGGCTGCCGGGTTGTGATGTGCAGATGGACATTCAGCCAAATCGAATGACTGAGAAGCTGTAGACTACTTCTTGTTTAAATTCTAGTCTTGAGACTAATCTGTTTTTTGAGTAACTGGAATCATTCAACCATTTCTGTTTTGTTAATTACCTGTATAAAGATTTGGGAATAAGGTTTGGGATTTTGGTCCCCCCTTTCCCCACACCAATATGTTTGTATTCTCTGCTGAACAATAGTCTAGGAGCCATACTTATAAGCAAGCCCTTCGAGAGGATGAAAACGGAAGATTAGAGGAAATGAAGCAAGAGCAACGGAGGAAGGTAATTATACATTAATAGTTTGCATATTGTATCATTTTTGCATGCTGTGAAACCAATTAAATACATTGATTACTTGTAGCCTACGCACCGAGTTTCTCTTTAGCAAAAGTGATTTAGTCACTGTTTTCAAATATTGTGAGAGGGATGAGCCAAGCTGTAAAATTTGGACACGGACAGCACAATTATCTTCTGGGTTCAAGGCTGTTTGCATCTGGATGACTAGCTCCTGCTTGCCTCTCCATTTGAACAATTGTGCAGAGAATTTTTTGACCACGGTACCCAATTTCATAGGCTGAGGAAACCAATTTCCTTTCTTTCAGGCAGAAGTAATCTTACCGAGATATTCATGATGATCTCAGACTCTGAATAGTCTCTTTTGAGAGAATGGAGGCCCGTGTGCCCTGCCTCCCCACATGGGGATGTGGAAGCACTCGGATTTGCTGTTAAGCCTGTTTTCTTCTCTGTTCCCTTGCTAACCACCTAAATGAAGAGTTTGGAATTGTCTAAAAGGCAGGCGTGCCGTAACTGCAAGTTTGAACTCCATCTTCTGAAATGCATCTGAACCACTACAGTCCCTCTGGCATGGATTTGCATACCGTATCCACGTAAAGTTCATCTACACAAAACGACAGCACTGTGCTGTGTTGTCTTTCTTGGCTCCAGGTCTGACTGTGCAAGTATGGGGAGGGCAGCATTGACTGCAAATCATTTGAAAACATATTAGCGAATACTGAGCCTCCTGCTATGCCTCTGCTGTTACTAACATCCAAATTAATGTTAAACTACTTCCCCAGAAGCAGAATCTTAGCACAACAAATTCCATGCAGTGAGTTTCTACTAGAGCTGGACAAGTGACTCACCCCCCACCCCCCGCATATCTTTCTTTAAGTGTTAGGGATACGTGTCCTTATTTCATAGTATTCTAGCAACCAGGATGCTGGAAACAAAAAGGTGGGGAAAAGGAGGCTCTTAATTGGAGGTTGTGGAGTCTCCCACTCTGGAGACATTCAAAACCCCCCTGGATGCCATCCTGTGCAACCTGCTGTAGGTGACCCTGCTCTGGGAGGGGGGTTGGACGAGATGATCTCCAGAGGTCCCTTCCAGCCCTGACCATTCTGTGATTCTGTAATTGCTTTCCCATGAGGTATATGCTTATTCACAGGAACTAGACAGAGGAAAAATCTTTGAAAGGTAGTCCTGATGGGTGTAAGGCCTGTAGCTGTTGTATTCTTTACATTCTCATACGTACACTTACATATTCTCCATAGAGAAAACAACTACAGATGTGAATTAGCGTGCTCCTACTTCACGAATTTGATTTAAGGGACTCGAGTAGAGGTTTAGACACTTTACCAATTTCCGCAGATTGCTAAGAAGGTGTTCACAGAATCATAGAATCGTTAAGGTTGGAAGGGACCTTCAAGATCGTCGAGTCCAACCATCAGTAAGGCTCTTCTTTCTTGGTACACAGTTCCAAGTGTGCCTTCACAGTCGCTCCTATCTATTGTGCAGAGTAATGCACTACTTACAAACCTACTGTAAATAATATGTATTTTAAAGGCTCCAATAATTGTCCCTCAGATATATGTTGGCTTGTTTCTACTTCAAACTGATATTTATTAAAGTAATTGTGAGTTCTGTCTTGTGTGTACCTCCTAGCACAGTGTAGCTATAAAACGTATAGGTATTGTCAGTTCCTTTTTTCTTCAGAACAGGTTTTAGTATGTATTGCTTGATTTAGAAATTTTCAGTACGCTTTGAACACTGCATCATATACACACAATATATTTCAGAACATTACTGCAAGAGAGGACTCAGCATATTGGAAAGTCAGATACTGGGTTTTAATTTTCAGGTTGAATAGTTATTTAAAACAGTGAAAATTAAGGTTGGCTTTTTTATTTCTTAATCCTGTTTCTTCTTTTAGGGCTAGACAAATATTGATACACAACACATTCGCACTTATTGATTTTCTTCATACATTTATTGCGTAGTTTTTATTTAATGTTCTACTTAAATTGATTTTTTTTTAAAAGAACTTTTGTGGTTCCATTCAGTTACTGAAGCTTTTATCTAACCGCATCATTTTATTTCAGTTGCTATTCCTACTGCTGCTCAGTTGCTATGGAAAATATGAAAGATGGGTTGGTTCCTATCCCTTCCCCCTCGCCCTGCAAGCCAAATTTTCTTTGCAGAAAAATCTGCATCTTCTGTTCTTGGGTGCATTGCAGGGAGCAAGAGCCAGACAAGCAAGCACACATGCAAAGCAGAGTCACACGGGCTGTGTTTTCTTTGCAGTCCCGACTGAAACTGCATAAGTAAACTCTTGTCTGAAAAGAATGCCCGTTGACACTCTTTATGTGCCTTAACATTACGTGATGTGAGGATGGTAGGCTGATGCAATGCTGGGAGCTTGCACATGCTTTCACCACACCAAGACGTACCATTTGCTCTTCCCTGACCCTTGGGGAGCTGGACCCAGGGAGCTGGAGGTCACACACCCCACCACATACTCCCATTCTCGTCTTCTCCTCACCCTCCATGGAGGCAGGAGGCAAAGGGAATGACTCCTTCGTACCCTACGGGCGTGATGGCTGTGTCTGCTCCTGCTAGATGACTTCAGCTGTCTTTCCTCTTGCACCCCCAGGGAAATTTCAGCCCGTGGGTTGGGTCAAGGGGAAGCAGACTGGTGTCTGGCATACAAACACCTTTAAATGTAGGACTGTAAATGTCTAAATCCTGTAACTTCCCAGTTTTTAAGGCACAAACAAAACTCATGCAGTGTGACACTGAACAGAAATATGAGCTCAGTTTTTAACATAGTGCTGTCACATAAGTAAAATGCTGTTGAGAGAAGTTCTGGGAATGACACGTGGCTATAGCTGAAGTTAACACCGTGTGGAATTAATTGGGTTTGCAATATAAGTATGTTAATTAAAAGTAAGTTCATTGCTTTGCTTTTTTTTTTTTTTTTTACTTTTATCATTCCCAGGCTGAATTAATGGAATTTAAACAAAAGCAGGAAGAGGAAGCCAGGACAAGAGCACATCAAAATGAACAGAGGAGGTATGATGCAAAAATGCAGAATACACTTTAATTGAATTCCTATCTGGAAACGCTCTCAAAATTGCAGGCATTCATGCTTTAGAAAACAATTGCAATGAGGATCCCTGACCTCGCCTCTGATTTAACTTTGCCTTCAAATGTGCCACTAATATCCATCATTACAGCTGCTTGCTGTAGTGCAATATGACACAGAGTGCCTTTTTCACTTTATTTATCCTGTCAGCATAGGATGCAGCATAGGGTAGAAACTATTAGTAGTTTCATGGGTAACTACTAGTACAGTAGTTTCAGCTGGGAAGCATTTTATGTATGTCTGTATCTATCTATCTACCTATTTAATTTTACTTTATTTTAGAATGGGCTACTTTGTCCACGCCACATTTTGTGGTTGACTGTCACTGAGGCTGATGGGCAGAGCTAAATGTGGGATTTGGTATCGATAGAGACAGAAGCTGCAATATAGCAAGGCCTTCCGCAGCTGCATTGCTGCACGCCCCAGGCTGTGCCCCACTGCTGTGCTCTCTCTGTGTTCAGCAGTTCTAATCTTGCACTTCTGTCACTTAACTGACTTTCCATTATCTTGAAGCACAGCTTTATTCTCAGCTTTGTTTTCTGCTAGTAAAAAGAAACAATGCTCAGGCTCAAAAATAAAAACACCATTTGTTTCTTTTTTTATATCATTAGGGAAAGATAAAAAAAATTACTTCTGTAGGCAACCACTCTCCATACTGCTTTCATTTCTTTTTTTTTTCTCTAGCAAAGATATTCAGATAATTACCCATAGAAGTTAATGAAGGATTTTCGATTCAGTCCATCTCATGTCCCGAGACAGAAATAATCCAGTATCTTGCATTTTACATCATTCTTACCAATAGCATTGTAAAACATTAGAACAACAGTCATGTCTAAGCATGTGTGTCAGTCCTAAGCATTAATAGGGGTGAAATAGAAACAGTTTTCAGAAGGTTTGAAAATATTTAAAACACATTGGGGAAAAGTGTGTTTGTATGTGTGCATGCTTTCCAGGTTGATAAAGCGGTACAAGAAAATACTAGAGTTGATTTCAGAGCTGGATTGGTAGGGAAAGTTGTCAGCTACACAAATTGTCTCTATCAGTAACAAGCTTAAGTGGATTTTTTTCACTGGCATTAGGAAATCAGTACTTCTAGAAACTGTCCTTGTGTACTGAAGGCTGAGAGACTACCTAAGGTGAACTGTCAGAATAGCTCATCTCCCTGATAAGGTGGGTGGTGGTGTGCAGGTCGTCTTTCTGTGGAGAATTCCGGTGCATTTCTCATAACAGCCGAGGTATTCCTTTTAATCACAACAGACTGATCACAGGATAAGGAAGCACCTAGTGAATTGAAAATGAAATCTACCCTATCTCATGCCGGTCCATGGTTACTCAGCACAGGCTTCAAAAAACATAGGAAGATAGGTATTGAACTGAGACTAGGGAAAGCCACTCACAGAATGTTAAAATTCAAAAGCTTGTGAACTCCTTAGCTACCTTCAATGATTATTTGGGTTTTTTTGTTGTATTTTAAGGGTAAATAATGCTTTCCTGGACCGACTCCAGAACAAAACACAACCTAACAGCATCTACCAGCCTGGATATTCTGGGAGTCTGGACTACCTCAGTAACGGCACCTGGGTAAGTTTTTTGGGTACAGAACCTGAAAGCAATGGGATTGTTTAAAAGTTGACTTTTTCGCCAGGCACTATTATGTGTCTGTGTGCGTTTAGCCTGCCTGACAGAACTTACAGTCCTGGCTGGCTGCCTACAATAGCTTTTAAGAAAAAATCCTGTGTTAAATCTATAAGCTGTTCAAATGGGAGGGAGGAACAGCTGCTCTTGCAGCAGGACTCGGTTGCTTTGCATGCAAGGTACTTACTGCAAGGAACAGCATCCCATTTCTTAAGTTCAGAACAAGGGTAGTGCAATCATAAGGGATGTTTTGAAAGTCTTTAAATAAAAGGTGTTTGGAAATGCTGTAAATATTTTAATATTGAAATATTGAAAGTGGAGGGAAGAAATCCCATGAAAAGTACAGCTGTTCATTTTTTACCCATATAAAATCATGACAAAGAAGACCCAACTGCATCCAATTTAAATATACATAGTATATTTAAGGATTCTTTGAAGAAAATATATCTTGACTGTAGCCTATTAAACATCCATTAAATCTTTTCAGCTGTCCTAATGAGGCATTAATGTGACTGTTATTTAGAATTGCACTCTTCAGTGTTAAAAAAAAAAATCCGTAGCATTCCCATCATGGAAATTTCCATTAGGTTGAAATTCCACTGCTGAGAGGACCAGAGCACAAAAATGGAAGATTTACAAAGCCTGAGCAGAAAAAGGATGAGGGTGTAAGAGAATTTAGTGAATGTGCCAGTGTAGAGAAAGATGTTTAGCTGATAACCAGAAAAGCTTGAATGGGATTAGTTGGACTGTCTGGTGCGGATGTGTATCTTGGCAGATGAATGCCAGGAAGTCTTGGGTTCAAGCATCTATGAAGTTAAAGCATGATAAAGAAGCAGATATTCTTGCTGCTGGAGTTTTCCAGATACTGGAACAGGAAAAAAGAGTGTCTTGATCACTACAAGCTTTAGGCAAGCCCTGGGCAATGGCGGAGGGCTCAGGAACCTCGGACTGAGGCTGCCTTTGTGTGTAGCAATTCTCATGGTCTTGCTGAGAGGAGGCAGGACCTGCCAGCTCAACCTCCCATGAGGTCTGCAGGCAGCTGCTTGGAGAACCAGTTGGTTAGGGGCTTTACTGCTGGGGCCTGTATCATGTGCCAGGAAATCCAGGAGCTGTTGGAAGCCAAACTACTGGTGTCCAGGCTAGTAAAAGTGTACAAGGAAGAGAGCACTCTGTGTGGCAGGCCTGAACCGTCTTCTGAAGGATGGTTTGTCTGCAGATAACACAATTAGACACTTCAGGTAGGACAGAGGTTTAGGTTGGATATTAGGAAAAATTTTTTCACTGAAAGGGTTGTCCAGCATTGGAATAGGCTGCCCAGGGAGGTGGTGGATTCGCCATCCCTGGAGGTTTTTAAAAAAAGGGTAGATGTGATACTTGGGGGTATGGTTTAGAAGTGGTTTTGTCAGGTTAGGTTAATGGTTGGACCCAATGATCTTAAAGGTCCCTTCTAACCTTAATGATTCTATGATTCTATGATACCTAGTAAGAGGTAAAAGGTAATGTCTGCTGGATGGGGCCAGATTAACAAAGGCAGCGAGGGGAGAAATCATTCTTTTTATTTCACTTTGCGTCCTTTATCCCAATTTGTAAACTGTTTCCTGATAAACTCGAAAGAAGGCCTGTGACACTGCCAAGATCCCCAGTATCTAAACTCGAGCATCTCCATCAGAGCGCCTGTTGTCACCACTGCAAACCTTGCCATTGTCTGCAGAGGGAGTGGGGTTTTGCCTTAAGCCAGATGCCATATGTCTTCTTCCACAGGGCAGGTGGTGGTACCACCAAACAAGTGCACTCAGCCCAGGCACAATTTTAACAACAGACGGCTCTGTGACATATGCAGCCATTCTATGCTTTTTTAAAAATACACATATTCAAAGAATGCATCAACACAAATGCAATAAAACCCTGTGTGTAGTAGTGATAAATTTCCTACTCTGACGTTTACTTAATGGCTCCCAAGGAGCCTGCCTTCTGTTGGGTAATGCTAGATTATCCATTTTTCCTTTATGCTGTGATGTGAGTTTAGAAGACTAAACAAAGCGGGGAAAGAATAAACTGTGAAAGAATATGTAATCATGGAAAGAAATTAAAAATTAGTATTGGTAACAGGAGCAAGAAAGAAAAATATCTCTCAAAAGATAGGCTGGAGGCTGCAACCTCAGTGTCTTTGATTATACCAAGAATCTTCTCCCTTCCCTTGGGATTTTCAGCAAAAAAAGCTGAACTCCAGGTGGCGTTTACAAATCATGTAGTCTGCAGCGTGGTGCTTTACTTTGCAAGGGAGCTAACCTAAGCAGGTCAGACTATATACTAAGATTAAAAGAAATTAAAAAGATTCCCAAAGTTAAGACCTGCAGGTAACTTTTTTAAGCCTTCTCCTTCTGTGCAGTGGCACTGAACAGGAAATATTTGTTCTTTTTACTACTTCTTTTTTTCCTGTTTAAACTCTTTCCAGTCACAATGGCTTCACACTTACAGAAACTGAACATCGCACCATGTTATCGATCTATCTGCTGTATTTTTCATTATTATTTCTATTAGCCTGGTTTCCTCAGGAAATGGAGTTTGTATGATCACGGTGTCTGTCTACATGTAATAAGTTTTTCAGCCTGTTGGCCAATCTTAGCCCAATTTGAAAGGGAGTGTAAGTCTCAAAGATAATTAAGTTTGTATGTGTTTTGTGAAAAGCAATGGCTGGGCAGAGGAGAGACCCCTCTGAGGGACGGTGGGAAGGACCTGGGCACTCCATGCATTGACTGGCTGCAGCCCTCCAACCAATCAGCGTGGGCACAGCTCCAGAGTGGCTTCAGTTCTGCCCTGCTTTCCTAGGGGCTAGGAGAGGCAAAAGGGGACGTGGATATCCCAGGAGACACAGAGAGGAGGGCAGGAAGGCAAATTTATTTTATATGTCTGGGCAGGGGGAAGGAAAGCAGTTGTGTTGCCCAGTTGTCCCCTAATAGATAGGAAATCAGTTTTCATTAACTCGTCTGCCCTCCAGACATCTTGTGTTTTATTAAGGATATTTATAAGCTGTTATTTCAAGAAATATCTTCATGAAAGTAATCTTTTCTCTGGTTTTGGTTATAAATGCCAGGGCGCTCTCTGGGTGGTTGTGTGGTTTCCTTTTTTAATGGGAAGACAAATTAATAAATTTCCACTGCTCTTTGTGAGCTACTGCACCCTTGAGAGAGCATCAAGTCTTGATGTATGCTATCAAGAAAGTTTTGATGTCCTTTGGGCTGCCATTGCCTCTAACATAAGGATAAACCTTTTAGGGTAGGAGGGTAAAAAAATAACAGTTGTCATTTTGACATCAAAGTATAATCAGTAAGATTTAATCCTTACTTGGCTGGGACCTATGGCTGAGACAGTATCTGTTCACTCTAATGGCACATATGATCAGTTTTATTTAAATATTAAAACATTTCTATTTTTACAAAACAATAACTTTAAGGCAGTTGCACATTTTTATATTCACTCCCTTATGAGACCTGCCCTGTGTTCAAGTACGGAGGCCAAGTGCTAATGCATGGCAAGCCTGAAACAAAGCCCTTATTTATTTTTTGTGTGGAAATGGAGCGCTGTCAAGGACCCTTTTGTCTATTAATGGGGAGAGGTCACATGGTGAGTAGATGAAATTTATATGTCTACTCTTCTTTAATGAAATACTAGTTGTCTTGTTGAAACTCTCTGAGCTATAGTAGAATGTGGAAGACAACATGACATACTACACCTTCCAGTTTCATGTCTCCGTTACAGTTGGTGTCATGCATAAGAATGAGAAATGCACTCTCAGATGCTGACTCCGCTCTTGCAGTGGATGCATAATTCTAGATATTTGTTGTGGGAAGCAACTGTGCCCTGAATACACAGGTGCAGTGTGACAGGAAATCATATTCTTTTCCTTTCCAATATGCAGAACAGGAACTCGATGGATGCTAGATAAATCTGTTTGGAGGAAATGAGATTTATGGATAAAACTATTTTAAATAAACATGGTTTGTGGGTTAGTACTTGGTTTAGTTCTTGCAGCATGATCCATGGGAATGTTTCTTTGGAGTCTCAATTCTCACTTGATTTATGCTATTTGCTACCAATTTGAGAGGGAGCATGTCATGAAGTTTACTGTTGCACAGCAAAGAAGAACCATAGCTCAAAGGTCCCTGAAGTTACAGGGCCAGCGTGCACGCCACAGTTTTCCACACACAATCAGTATTTAATGCAGACTTTCATGAACATTTAGATGGGTAAAGTTCCACTGAAAATGCTGGTTTCCCAGCACAAAGAAAAAGCTTTTATTTAACATGGGGATATTGAGAATAGAATATTTATATAAGAAGGTTCCAGGGTGCAATCCACAATGGTTATGTTTGTTTTAATGAAGAATGTGTTTTGCTAAATTACCTTTAACCTGGTTCATCTATGTACAATCTGAACTGGAAAGATTAATAATTTTTTTCCTAAAACTGGTTGGGGTTTTGGGGGTTTCTTTTATTATTTTTTTTTTTATCAAGAGTAGTGTGCTTGTCTTTCCTGGCAGAGGGATGGCAGAAAATAAATAAACAACGCAGCAGAAGTATCAGAATCCATATAGGAACCTCAGATGTGTAGGTCTAGGCATGCTGTAGCTGAGTTTAATGACTTCGGGCTGACAAGGTAGTCAAACAGCATATGCAGATGTGTTCTGCTTGGCTTGACTTTGAGCTCAATCATTCTTTCCTTTGAAAATCTCATCCTAAAAGAGAATAGTGGGAGTCTGGGGAGAAGTGGAAGAAACTTTTCAGTCTTTCAAATTGTGTGAGATGAAGAAAGGATTGAGGCATCTGAAGATGTTGGGAACACTTCTAGACTGATTTTTTCTAGCAAAGACAAGATCTGTTTATCTCCTGAGTCAATACACCCTGCTATTCATATTGAGTTCAAATCGAAGAAATATTTATTGCTAGAACTGGAATCTTGTAGAAGGGTTTACTTGTTATTTTAAGTGGAGTTTCAGAAGACAGGAAAGGGCACCAAGTAATCACAAAAGTTCCACACAACTGGATAACCATAATTCCTTGCACAGATATATGATTGTACTGTGCATTGTACTGTACTACCGCATTTTTTTTCTTTTATCCAGGAGTCAAACTACTTGGAATAAAGGAGGATAAAGGTAAGAATAATGAATTTGTTCATTCTTCTTAGTACCAATGCTGGTGTTAATTTAGCTTTATATTTGACATTTCATTATGACAGCTTATGTGGTTTAATTCTCAAAATATTAAATTAAAATAAATGCTTTTCAACTCTGAGTTTGGGGCCAGGCAATGGAACCTATTCTGAAACACGTTCTCGTAAAGAACTGCAGAACGTGTATTTCAAGTCAGAAGAAGTGCTGATGGCATGGAAAGCATTTTTTGGGGTGCCTTGATATTTAGTGCTAAAACCTTGATACACTCTGTGTCGTGGACTGTGAGTGGATAAATCTGGGCAGGTGAGGAATGTGACTGGAAGTGCAGGAAGCACCTCTGCAAACTTTCAGTGTTCTTAAGTGAAAAAGGATGACCATCGTGGGCTGCGTTCTTCCTGCTATTTCCCATAAGCAAAAAGGGAGACTATTCGTATCAGTGGAGGCTGTCAGTAAAACACCACTATCGAATTGTAGCAATCAGGCCGTCTGTTTTCAAATTACCTTTTCATAAGGCTCACTGCACCTATGTTCTTTTCTGAAAGCAGTTCCCTACCCTAATTCCCGGTTCCAATAGAAAGATTTGTGCAGAGCCTTTACTTCTAGGCTTGAAGACCCTTGAAGCAAGTTCAGGTACTGACACGCCTTATTCTTGCCTTTGGAGATGGCTTTGGCATAACTCTTTTTTTTGAGGGCTAGGATCTTATAAAGGGGAATTTTAAAAGATCAAACTTAATAAAGCCCCTTGCTTTCAACTCTTCTCCCACAAACGCAGATATTCTTCTGTGACTTTCCTCCTCGTTTTCTGCTCCAACACTTATTTTAGTATTTTTGCAGCAGCGTTGTATTCTGAAGACTGTATCTAAATGATATTGTTGGCCTCCCATGCATCATCTTTTCAGTTTTGTGAGGAGTAAAACTGTTAGTAAAAATTAACTCAAATTCACTAAAGAAATGACAATGAGTAGATAAAGGCAGTTCCCCACAGGGGAAGAGATCACAGTCTTTTGCAGTCCACAATATTATTAGGTTTTGTAAACTGTGGGCAGCTGAAGGAGTTCAACGCATTGGATTCTTTGTTGTTTTTCACAGTATCTACAATACCAATAATATGTTTGCATATGAACTGTACAAGAATTATGGATGGGTGTACTTTTTTAAGCCCTGTTTTACTGTTGTTTGGAAAGCACATTTCAGCTTGCTACATTAATATATTGTTCAAAGAGTTATTAATATGTCTGCAGATAATTAGGACATTTTGTGAATTAAATTTATAAAAAGATAGAAATCCCTTCATGAAGGCTTTACATAATTAACAGCTAAAACCTGTTGGAAGAAAGGGGAGACTTTATTTTCCAGTGGACTTAATCCTAGAGAAGTTGACTTTGATTTTTTGTTTTTGCTGCGAAAGATAATTTTTAATTCTGTTTTCTCCCTCTTGTTGCAGGGTATTGGAGAAATATTCACTTTCATCTGGCCTTGGCCAAATGACCTTGTAAAAGCTCCAAGAAATCGCTCTTTTATCATTGTGATTTTTTTTCTTACCCTGACTTCAGCTTCACACCCACTTCATGAGCTATCTGCAGAGACTGGTGTCTAGCTGTCATTATTCACGCATATTTGAAGCAGCTGATTATGAAAGTCCTATTTAATTTTTAATAAGAGAATGTGTCATTTTTTTTTCATAAATTGTTTTGCCTCTTGCAGAATGTAATTATCCTAGTCTTTGGGATCGCAGAAAAAGAAGACGTTAGTGACTGCAGAAGCTGCAGTAATATCTGTGTTTACTTGCTGCTCTGTACCCAGCCAAAAACGTCCCAGAGACTTGAACTAAAGAAGCAGGTAGAGGGTTTTCTTTTGGCATGGGAAGGAAAAGTGTTTCTGGTTTGGGTTTTTTTGGGTGAAGAAACAGACGTGTGTGTTGTAGACAGGATCTTTTAAATATCTTCTTACAAAAATACAATGCATGAAAGAAATAAAACTTGAAATAACACTGAAATTTGTTTGATCTCTCCCACATCTTTTCTGATATGAAACACGAGTTTTTCACTTTGCCTGGTTTACCTTGGTAACTTCTGTTACTTGAGTGGGGAAAACTACTGCAAGGTTAGCCTTAGTTTCTTGCTTTTCTTCGTCCCTCTAGTCTAATGGAATTTAATTTATATATCTCATTTTTTCTGCAGATGGCAACATTTTAATACTTTCCAAAAGTCAGATGTATGACCAAGGTATTTCTAATGGAAAGAAAGGTCCATAGTACATGTTAGGTAAAACATGCAGACAAGAAAAAGTATCTGCTGCATTTATAAGTACATCTTAGGCAAAGTTAAAGGTTTCCTGAGTAGTTTTTTTCAGTTTGCAAGCATGCCACAGTATTTTTCCATCACCCTTGCAACATGGAAGCTTCATAATGGATCACCTGAAGTTTTCTTTTGAACTATGGATGTTGCTATGTTTGCTTTCCCCTCTGGGACACTCTGCAGTTGCACTTGGCTCTCTTTGCCCCAGAGAATTACTCAAATCTCTCATACTACTAGCTGGCTGATGTAAATAGGAAATCCTGGAGATCTTGGTAACAGTCGGTGGTTTAGCCTTTTTTCAAGTATCTGACACCAAGAAAATTCCTTGGGAAGACTTTTGCATACCTACACAATGGCACTGTATTGCAAGTGATACTTGGCTGTGCTGTCAGACTGCTGCTTTGGAAATTAAATTCACATCTCCCTTCAAGAACTCCCTCACCCAGCCTCCTTTAGTAGATACCAGGACTGGGGCTAAATGTCTGCAGAGTGGGATATATGTCCATGCATGCACATGCATTTTAAAGGAAATGTCGTTGCTTTAATCAGATCCTTGTATTGTACTCTAATCAGACTAAGACTTGTAGGTGGTCTTTTTGAAGTAGTGAACCTGCAGCCTCTCTGTACTTCATGTACAATACCCCTAGACCCTGCTGACAGAGGCTGAGTGGGAAGGGAAGTCACCATGATCACTGACAAGTTAAAATTCAGTGTGATCATGTTGCTGTGTTTCTATATCCAAAGAAAAAGAAGAACTTTTTATTAACCTGCTACTTTCACATTCAGGAACAGTGACGGCAAGTCACCTTGAGTAACCTCTTCCATTAAGCTTGTCTACTTTCTTTTGGCTGTCTTCAAAGATGAAACTTGATCACAATCTTCAAAGTGCTTCCCCTTATCCAGCATTTCAATCTCTTATTTGAAATGCTCTCTACAAACTATTTCAGACATTAACTATTCCAGCCATTTCTAATGGTGAAGTATCTGAATTTTTCCTCTCCTATCTTTCTGAACAGAACAAACAAATCTATATGAACGGTGGCCCAGGCAGTGTCTTTGAGAGCCATAGCCTGCAATGGAGATGATAAGAAGTTACATGCATCCATGAATTGATGTTAGTAGGATGTCTGGAAAATGCTGTTCTTATCCTGTTGGAAAGCTTACAGTATCTCAGAATTACCACCTCCTCACACACACATCCTGCCAAAACTTTAAGCTTGAAAGCAAAGGGATGTTATGACATCTCTTTAAAGGGGTTATAAGGAAATAAACTAGTGATAGACTGGGAAAATGGCTTCATGTCTGTTGAGACTTAGGAACTGATAGTCAGGTGTGTTTGTTATCCACCTGTTAGAGTAAACCTTTGATAAAGGTTTTCAAACACAAATAGGTCCCTCTAGTTATAATTTACACTGACCAAATTAATTACCTGTTATGCAGTGGCATAAACCCAGATTTTATTACTATGTAACATTAAATGGAGGTTCGTTTTTTTTGTTTTAAAAATTTTTGTTGTCTCAATATAATCTGCATCAATATCTTGCTGTTTCAGAAACAAACCTTCCAACAGGGAGTGGTATGGGGCTGGAGGTTACAAGAGGAAACCCCCTTGCTTTTTCATTGCTGAGGCAAATTCATTTTAACAAACTGACTAAACCATTATGATCAGCTATTCTGAATTCTGATATAACTTGACAGCAAGATTCCTATGTTTAGATTTTATGGTCTGCCTAAATCAGAAACTACCTTCGTATGAAGGAATGCAATGTTCGTTTAAGGACTTACAAGACTGATTCTCCGTTATGTACCTAAAAGTTGTTCCCATGGTTTAACTAACCTTGCTTTTAAAAATATCTGCCTGACTCCTAGTTCAAACTTGCCAAGTTTCAGGTATCTGTTATTGAATTTTCTTAACCACTTGCCTGGTAGATTAAAGTTTTCTGCTCTTGAGACTCTTATTTTTTTTCAGTGTATGTATTTGGACAGCTTCATTCAATTTGCAGTCCTTGCTCAGCTTTTATTCTTAAAAATACCCCAGATTTACAGATCCCACTACCAGACAATGAGGCAGAATATTACTATCCACTAGGAAGGGAGCTAATTCATAGCTTACATTTTATGGTACTCATCCATGTTCAATTCACGCCTCTGCTTCAAGAAATCCAAATCCCTGTCTTGTGTCTTGGATAATATCTTAACCACCGGGCTCTTTAGGGTAGATCTCAGCACACAGGCTGTGATGGCTCTTCTGCTTTATGCAAAAGAAAAGAAATTCATGTGAAGTGAGAAGGCACATGGCTTTATTGAGCCCAAGAGCTGGATGTTCCTGCTGTGGTACATGCCATGACTCTGCTCCCCATCATAGTCTTCCCTAAGGGCTCCCTCATGCAGTGCACTCACTTATTTACGCTTCCAGATACTTGTTTTCTCTACTCCTGCTCCTGGACAACAGACTGTCTGGCAGAAACCCCTTTCGCTCCCTCTCTTAACCATTCCTTCTTCTTTCCCTTCAGTCGTGCCCCTTGATGATAAAGGGACTGGATCACCTTTGATAGGAGCACAGACTAAAGCAGCTGGGACTGTTCACCCTGGAGAATGTAAGGCTCAGAGGGATCTTGTCCATGTGGGTAAATATTGGAAGAGGGGGAGTAAAGGAGATGGAGCCAGGCTCTTCTTGGTGCCCAGTGACAGGACGAGAGGCAAATGGGCATAAGTTTAAAAAAAGAAAATTTTGTCTAAACACTTTCCCCCCCCCCCTTTTTTTTTTACTGTGAGGTTGATCAGGCACTGGCACAGGTTGCCCAGAGAGGCTGCTGAGTACCTGTCCTTGGAGATATTCCAAACCAAACTGGACAGTCATGAGCAACTTGCTGTAAGTGTGTGGGTTGACCCTGGCTGGATGCCAGTTGCCCACCAAAGCCGCTCTATCACTCCGCATCCTCAGAGGGACAGGGGAGAGAAAATATAACGAAAGGCTTGTGGGTCAAGATAAGGACAGGGAGACATCACTCAGCAATTACTGTCACGGGTAAAACAGACTTGACTTGGGGAGAATTAATTTAATTTATTACCAATCCAATCAGAGTAGGGTAATGAGAAATAAAAACTAAATCTTAAAACACCTTCCCCCCACCCCTCCCTTCTTCCTAGGTTCAACTTCACTCCCAATTTTCTCTACCTCCTCCCCCAAAGTGGCGCAGGGGGAACAGGGAATGGGGCTTGTGGTCAGTTCATCACATATTGTCTCTGCCACTCCTTCCTCCTCACGGGAAGGATTCCACACACTCTTCCCCTGCTCCAGCATGGGGTCCCTCCCACAGGAGACAGTCCTTCGCAAACTTCTCCAATGTGAGTCCTTCCCACGGGGTGCAGTCCTTCAGGAATGGGCTGCTCCAGCGTGGGTTGCCCACGGGGTCACAAGTCCTGCCAGCAAACCTGCTCCAGCATGGGCTTCTCTCTCCACGGGCCCACAGGTCCTGCCAGGAGCCTGCTCCAGCACAGGCTTCCCACAGGGTCACAGCCTCCTTTGGGCACATCCACCTGCTCTGGTGCGGGGTCCTCCATGGGCTGCAGGTGGATATCTGCTCCACCATTAATCTCCATGGGCTGCCCAGGGACAGCCTGCCTCACCACGGTCTTCACCACCGGCTGCAGGGGAATCTCTCTCTGGCACCTGGAGCACCTCCTCCCCCGCCTCCTTCTTCACTGACCTTGGTGTCTGCAGAGTTGTTGCTGTCACATATTCTCACTCCTCTCTTCTGGCTGCTGCCGTGCAGTTTCCCCTCCCCCCCTTCTGAAATATGTTATCCCCGAGGTGCTACCACCGTCACTGATGGGCTCGGCCTTGGCCAGCAGCGGGTCCATCTTGGAGCCGGCTGGTATTGGCTCTATTGGACATAGGGGAAGCTTCTAGCAGCTTCTCACAGAAGCCACCCCTGTAACCCCCTGGCTACCAAAACCTTGCCGCACAAACCAAATACAATGTGACTTTGAGACTGGACTAGATGTCCACTTGGACATCAAGCCATTGACCACAACTCTTTGAGTGCAGCCAATTCCTTATCCACCTAGTTGCCCATTTGTCAAATCCATGTCTTTCCAATTTAGAGACAAGGATGTCATGTGGGACAGTGTCAAATGCCTGCACAAGTCCAGGTAGATGATGTCAGTTGCTCTTCCCTTATCCACCAACGCTGTAACGCCATTGTTACAGCGTCAATCTTGGAGTCAACCCTTTGTCTTCACCCTCCTTTCTTGTTAGCCAGTCCTGGTATTCTTGAGCTCTTCCCATCATGGCTCTCCTCCAGCTTTCCTCTTGCTCCCTTGGGCAGTTCTGCATAGCTCTGCAGGACCCTGCATGACAGCTGAGGTCTAAACTGCTCATTTCCCCCCTCCCTCCCCTGTGGAGGAGGAACCTGTTAGTGTCTTATGTTATCTGAAATAAATGCTTTCTCTTGTCCTGGCCTTAAAGGAGTCACCTCAGTCCCAGCAATCATGGGCAGGCACTCAGCAGATGCTGACACTGTTAGTAGAGGGGAAGCGTTCGCTGTGACTGGGGCTGGGTAGAAGATGAGAGAAAATTCACTTGAGCTTCTTCAGTCTCTCATTAAAGGCTTTCCAAATTTCAAACAGTTCTAGAGATCTCATCAGAACCCTCTCCAGTCTGCTGTCATTAAAAAAGGGTGGGTTTTTTTCTTGCTAACATTAATTCATTTTTTATTTCACTTACAGCCCACATTCCCTGTTCCTAGCTGTTTGATCTTTGCACCTAGCTCTTTAATTAAAAGAAGGCAAGCCCAGATTTTCCTGCTGTCTGGACCTCTCTCTAGAAGCTATCTTTATCTCTCATTCGGTTAGTGCCAACCACAGCCTTTACCACCAATGTATCTTGCCTTCCCTCCCAATCCATGAACTCTCCTGAACTACATTTGGATACGAAAACCCTACTAGAAATGTTATTTTTGAAAGATCATTCCCATTTAGTATTTTCTTTTAATATCTCCCTAGTAAATTTTTTATTTGCTTACCTAGACTTCGATGTTTGAATATTATTTTTTTTTAAAAGGAGAAAGTCATATGGCCTTATATAACTCAGCTATTTTAACAAATACACATTTTTTCAGACTAGTAATCCCACCAAAAATGCAATTTATTTATTTTTCATTAAACTGTGTTGTCTGGTATTAATTATGTTCCTCTTAATTCTTTATTGAGCACATCCTGAGATTTTGCCCTAGGTAAGCATTAAATTGACAGACCTATAGTTACATTTTCAGCACATTACCCTTTGGAAATATTGAAAAATTTGTTTCCTGTCTTCTCTGTTCAATCTTTTGGACAGTCACCACATCTCCGAGGACTTACCCAGTATCCTACTTTGAAAACAGCAGTTTAACAGCCTCATCAGTCAATATATGTCTACAGCCAATGGTCCAAGTTTTCTGCATTGTTGATATTTAGTAACGCAGTGCTTTACTAAAGGAATGAAAAAAATATATATTTCCCTATTCTATACTGGAAATAGTCATCTGTCTGTTTCCCAAAAATAAATAAGAATTTATTTTATTACCACAAGTGAGGATTTTCAACTTTTGCCTCCTCTTTGGCACAGTGTTTCTTACTGAGCTAATCTGTGGGGGTGGCAGAGTTTCTTTCCTGGTGCTCCTTGTCTTAGATACTTTGGTCTCTGCCTGGAGCGGGGTGGTTCTCTGGAGGTAGACACGTAGTAACATTAGCCCCCAAAATGACCCTGGTCACTTAACAGAAGACATGCACCAGTGCCAGTGATTCCCAAACTCCTCTTGGGTTACAGATGCTCCCAGAGGCTCTGTTTGCACAAGCCGTGGTAGGTGACTGGTGACCGCTGGAGCAGCAAGGTATCTCATTTTTATAAAATTTGATCCTCATAGCAGATAAGATTTTTTTATCCAACCTCCACACTTACTCTGCCAAGGAAAATATTAAATCCTGGATTACAAAGGTGAAGACAAAGTTATAAAAAGAGGAAAATAACAAATGCAGTCTTGGTGCATCCTTGACACCAAAGCTTTCATCTGTCACTTCAAAGCTTTGAGTAATACTATGGCCCAGCAGCCAAGAGGAAAACAGCCAAGTCTACTCTTCATTACCATCCTCTCAGTTACAGCCAAAAGTTTTCTGGTTTGTTCAGTGCAAAACCAGAAAAAAAGCATTTCTCACCTTGAGAATCTACAATTTCTTCCTTAATATGGAGTACCCTATGCTATTTCAGTTTTGCTCTACTTTTGTTGAGACGCTGTACTGCTATTGACTCTCTTTAAAAAAAAAATATATGCAAAAGGCTTGTTGGAATGTTTATATCTTGATTTGTATATGTTTTGTTGATCTACACAACTGAATTGCTTCCTTCTTCATGGAGAGTCTGGGAAACAGATGTGCTGCTGTAGCACATCTTGAAGGTCAGCAATTGCTAGCACAGCAAATCAGAGACTACAGCCTTCAATCCTAGAAATTGGACTACTTCTCTTTATTCACATAACTTATCCAACCCCATTTAAATAAATCAAAACGACTTGCTACAGTGAACTAAATGAACTAATCTGGACCTTTTACTGGAGGTTAAGGTACGTGGATTGCAACTGCAAAGCTGTAATACATGAGGAAGTTTCATAAGTAAATTTCACCTATTTTGCCCAGTTTCTTTTTAACCTGAATAAAATGGGAAAAAAAAACTAAAGCCAACCCCCCAAAACCTCCAAACCCAAACCACAAAACCAGACCAAACCAAAATAAAACAACATCTTTTTGTTTTTTTTTTTTCCCATTTCCTCCAGAGAGAAGAAATAGTTGAATTTGATAGGCTAGAAATGCTTTTGGATTAGCCTTTATTTTACATGTCTTTTCAGAAGCTCTGCAGTACCTTGTCACACTGGATCAATTCTGATGAATTCTCTGTTCTCTTGAACTTTTATGTTTTCTATATGTGAGATCAAAACTCGAAGTGCCAATTACTTTACTCTTTAAATCAATGTCTCTCTTGGCTCTCCTTCAAAAAAAGACTGTGTGAAGCAGTGATTCATTCTGCTTTCTCTGTTTAATCTGGGAAAATGCATTGCTTGCTTTTTGTACCCTGGCAATTGTCTCCAGCAGAAGGCAATGGGAAATATTGGAACTGATATAGGTTAAACTGATAGGAAAGAAACCCAACCACGAAGATAAAATAATTTAATACACTGATTCAATGTAATTATTGCCTTACAAGTTGCAGCTCATTTTGACTTCAGGTCAGGTAGCCAGCACTTGAGCCTCCTGCAGGATAGCTCTCTGGTGTCACAAAATGGACATGCAAAATGGACAGCTTTTAAGAACTGGGAGTGAGTATGTGGGCTCATGAGCAAGCACTGAAAACAAATGCTACTGTGTTAGCATTCTGCAAAATCCGTGATTCATAGAGGGTATCGTTCTTACGGATTCTATTTTCAGTTTGACATGGGTAACAGCAATCTTTATAGTGATCTTTTAATGTTGTGAGGCAGAATAAACTGGAAAGGTAAGTGGAATACAAATATGGAGGTAGTACAAATAGACCACATATTAGGTTTGTAGTTTGCTTGTGGCGAGGAGAAGCAAACACAAATTGGACCTGCAGGAGCAGTTTATTTTCTATTCCAAGGAGTGTCTTTGCTGAGGGAAGGATTCAGTTTTCTCAGCTGTCTGGAGAGCAGATCTGTGGAGCCATCTGGTAGGGGATCTTTGACACCTAAGATGAATCAGTCTCTGAGGATGTCTGTCTGTCTTTGCTGTCTACGGAGAGAACATAGATGATCACCACAGACTACGTTCCTAATTTTGGGGTGACGTGAATTCCAACTATAACAGCCTAAGCACCAAGAAAAGTGATTTACTTGCAGCATATTCCCATAGTTGCAACTATAAGGGTAGATCTGGGGCCTTTTAAAAAAAAATTGCTTTCACAAATAAACACAGGGGTTTACCTACCACGAGGTTACAGTACTCTGCACTTCAGTCAGTCAGTTATCACAAATTGGTCTTTCAGGCAAACAGAGGGATCAGAGTTTAAAATGGAGGCCTCGGTACTCATTGATATCTCTTAGCTGAAGTTATATGTTGATGTGTGGCAGTATAAGCTTAAGGGCTGCTGAAGGGTCAACCGAGATTAGAAGCCTATTGTATGACTGCACAGTGCTGTGCGTTGTTGTTCAGTGAGAGTCCCTGACCCAAAAAGGCTTTGTTTACACAGGCAAGGCAGAGGGTAGGGGAAAAGGAATATAATATATGAACAGAATGATGGCTGGCAAACAACAAATGAGTCCTCAGATACATTTTTAAATTATTTAATTCTTCAGGAGTTCGTTAGAGAAGATTAACCAAATAAATGAAATAAGGGAAGGCAAAGAAGAACCTGCGGTGGAAGAAGGGTGATTAGTGTGGGGCAGAAGAGAGCAAAGGAGCCTGTAGCTGAAGTGAAACAGTTGTGGAGACAGTACGTGAGCAGCCAGACAACTTAAAAGCTTTTTGTGGTCCCAGGAAGGTGGCATCTCCCTAGAACTGCCTTCCATCAAGTCCACATGGCTTGAGGGGTAGAAAGAAATTACTCCGGGGACAAAACTAATTGAGAGAAATGGCTCAGGGTATCATGGCTGTGCTAGAGTTGGAGGGGCACCACTCAATAGCTCTGGAGTGGGATTGCCAGGAGGGAGCTCTGACTATGGCTACCTGGCATCTTTCTGCTTCTTCCCTTTTTACGGCCTGCAGAGGTGCCTCTGCCATTGATGGGCTTTCATTCACATCCCAACCAGGAGCCACCTAGGCAGGGTCAGGCCTTAAGGTCATGTGTTATGACTTTATTTTTGCTAAAAACCCTTTTCATCTCTGAGCCACCTTGCTTCACTCAGCTGCTGCTTGTCAGGCATCTGTTTGAAGGGGACGACAATACCCATAAATATCTAGTACCAGTACTGAGGTTTATGTCACTTGATACACTATTTCATCCAAAAGGCAATATAGACCACACAGGCCTCTAAGATACCTTGAATCTGACAGCATTTTAAATAAATATGTATGGTCAGATTATAAAGAGGGGTAAATCAGCATAGCCTCCGTGAAATTGGGTCCTTTAAACTGCACATGAATTACACATCTCGGTGTGAGCAATCCTGAGCAGCTGAGTCTCGTGCGTTGTGAAGGAGCCACACAGCTGGCTCTGGGCAGGCTGGGGGGATTTGCAGACACCTCCTATGGCAGATTGGGCTGGCAACAGCCTAAATCCTGGGAATACTTTCAGCAAGCTGCAGCCTATTGCTGCCGCACCTCCTAGCACCTCCTAAACACACCAACTGTGCATCTGCTGTGGGTGCCAAAGCAGTGCGGTCGTGCACATCGCTAAAGGAGATATTGGAGATGCCCGACAGGGTCAGCGGTATGCCAAACCACTGCCTGATCTCAGTTACAGCTAAAGAAGCCCACAGACGAAGGCGGAACCAGCTCACTGTGTTTAATTGCAAAAGGACATTAACTGCAGAGCTGTAAGGCCAAATATTTGGCTGCTATGTTCAACCCTTCCACATGTCAGGGAAAAAGGCCAGCAGTACTGTGTGCTAATGGCTCCCAGCAGTGACAAGTTAGTCTTTTCCTTGGACGCTTCCTTGTTAATTGTTCTATGAAATGTTTTCCTACCATAATAAGGTACGGTTAGCCTGTCAAAGGTGGTCCTCTGTGCCAAAGCCTATTCAAAAGGGTTCTCCAAATATTTTGTTCAACAATTTCCTCAAGCTCGCAGCAAATGGTTAATCATTCATTCACCAAAGGTTGCATTCCTCAAGTGTTAAGGGGCCAGTAAAAGTCTACCATAAACTTTTATAACAGGCTTCTGTACTGAGCATCCCGCAGTCTCACTTTCTCTGTTACCTGGCCTCGCATGTGTATGGATCAGACCCAGCCTGCTCTGGGGTGCCCATGTCTGCCGCTAGGAATAGATTGTGCTGGAATTTATTAATCCACTTTGCTCAGCTCTGCCACCCCTCTCGGCACTGCAGCATAAGTTGTGTTCGCTCAGTACTTCCACTCCTTATTGAGTGATGATTACATCTGAGCAGCGGGGACTGGTGAGTCATCAGAGGGTATAAATTCCAGGCTCTGTTTAAATGTTAAAAAGGTGGTAAATGCATGATATATGAACTGCTAAAATCTTCTACAGTTGGGAAAGCAGTATGCTATAAACAGGATTTATTTTCAATACATTAAAAATTTCTCGAGTATTCCGCTGATAAATATCACAAGGGGCTGTATTCTTATTGTGATGTAATTAAAATGAATGTTTCAAAAATGCCTGCCCTCAGGCTGACAATAATGACAGTGGAAACAGGTGAGGAAAATAAAAGTTAATGAAACTGGACCAGAGTTAAGAGATGTCACAAAACTGACTTTATCCCATATGTGCACAAGTTCCATTTAGAAATATTTAATAGTATGCATATAACAATTATTACACTCATAAATTAATCTTTGCTGACAGTGAGTAGTACATTATTGGTTACTCAGAGTCATAGTTTAACACCAAGCACATAGCTTGCCAAAACCTTTCGTCTCAGGGACAACAGTCTTCAAAAGATGACAGTGACAAATATCCCACACGTTTAATCCAAAAGGTCTTTGGATGCAGCTCTGTGATCTTTCAAGGGGCACCTCACGACAGCTTTCCACTGGAAGCACCGTCCTGGGTGCCCCACACGGCTCCCCCCGTAGCGCAGGGGAGGCCGTGCAATCAAGTGTGCCCATGGCATTGGCATGAAGTCTGTTGCCAGCCTGCTCTGCCATCGGGGCGGCTGGAAGGCATCCATATGTCTGGGAACTGAGCAAGTCGGGGAGCACCATATGTTCCTGCCTGCTCTTAAAAAAAAGAAAAAGGAAAAAAAATGTAGAGCTACTCTTTGGACAGGGATTAGCTTTTAGTATTAATTCCTGGTTTGATCACCAGCACAAGAAAAGGGCCTAGTTGTCTTTGTTGCGGGGCTCTGCAAAAATGCAAGAACGCAGCAGAATACAGAATGCTTAACCTAAGCTGGAACAAGGAACTGTCTTAAAACAGTGAAACAGAGGCACTGGATGTATGACCGTGGAAACCTGTCTCAAAAAATCTTTGTCTTGGAACAAAACGGCCAGCTAGGAACAACACCAGAAGAGACATAAAAAAACATTTAAAAAATACCCCAGCTAAAAAAAAAAAAAAAAAAAAAAAGAAGAGAATTTTCACAATGAGATCAGCCATTGGAATAATCTCCCCAGGGAAGTGGTGGATTCCCCAACATTGGGCACTTTTTAGATTCACCTGGACAGGGTGCTGGGCCATCTCATCTAGACCGTGCTTTTGCCAAGGAAGGTTGGACCAGATGATCCTTGAGGTCCCTTCCAACCTGGGATTCTATGGTTCTATGATTAAAACTCGTTTGATTCATTACAATATTTAAGGTGTAAAACCACCTGAAATAACGAAATAAGAAGATTTTTATATCCTATGGTCTAAATAAAATGCTTATAAGAAACAAAGGCACTTTCAACCTAATAACAGCATGAGAAGGAGATCAGGAAGAAGTATATTGAATTTATCAAGGAAGTCCTGAAAGGAAACAAAGAACTGAAAGTCATAAGAAGGTAAATGAAAGAGAAAGAAGCCAACGTGAAGAGCTAGATAGCAATGGAAATTAAGTGCCAGTCAAGCCCTTAATAGCAAGATATATGAGCAGGATGGAGGTGTGATGTACAGCTTAGAGCTATTGCAAGTCTGTCTTCCACATCCCTGGGAGATAAAACTTCATTCCAAGGCCCATCTTCCAAAGAAGTCTTGTAAAAACGATTGCACTACAAAGAAGTTGGTGAAAAAGCCTATATACTTTCACGAGGTGTTTATCCATCTTGTTTTACTGACCCATAGCATCAACTAGCAAAAGTGTTGTATAAGTGCTGTGATATGGTTTTAAGATGCTATAGAAAGCTTTAAAAACTCTTCTGATTTCTATATGACTTACAGGAGGACAAAAGTCAAAGAATAAAGGAAGAAGGAAATACCCAGAAGAGATAGAATTGGCTTTTACGTTGGTAGCAAAGGACTGATATTCAAGTACAGTATAGAAAGTATATCACTAAGATGGGAACAATGAAACAGAGGGAGTTTTCTCTATGGAGAAAACTTAAATGTCCTCATCTACTTTTACTAGTGTGTCAATCCATATACTATCTGTATTGCAGAATAACAGGGAACAAGCTACAGGGCTTACTAGTTTTAATGTATTGTGACGTCATCCACAAATCCCAGTCCGATGACATGAATTATCCTCATTTCTTTGCTCCATAACAGAAATCCATGCATAAGAAGAAGAGGATGGAGTTGCTTTGATGCTGCCAATTAAAGCAGCAGTGCAGGCAAAAGTGAAAAATAGACAATATAACACCAGGAAAACAAATGTCAGATGCCTTATTCTTGCCATGAAAGAGAAAAAGGCAAAAGAAAAAACTCACTGATTTGACATGACTCCAGCAAAATGAAACTCACCGTAAGACAATGATACTAAGCAGCAGTCCTAGATACGCTTTTTCTATATCAAGCCTGAGGAGCAGAGCTCATAACTGATAATTGCTTATTGCATACATATTATTCTGGTTGTGGGCAATACTTTTATCTCAGCTAAATTCTTCCATGGAAACAGCAAACTGTCCCCCTGACCTGTCACTGGAAGCACTTTTCATCATTGTGAGCATTTTTATTTTGTTATGCTGAGATTTATAATGGTTTCAGTAGCAAATATAAATTTCAATTTTCTAATTCTTAATTTTCTGTCTCTTTCTAATTAGTCCACAGATACAATTCATCTGCTTCTAGACCCAAAACACATAGATCTGATGTAGTTACCCTTGGCTTCTTTTGGTGTAGTAAAAAAGGTATCCCTGTTGGGTGATAAACCCAAGGTAACCTAAGGTAACCAAAGGTAACCAAGGTAACCAAAACCTAAGGTAAGTTTCTAATGAAGGTCACTTTAAATGATTTTTGGAGACCCATCTCTCTTCATCGGCTACACAAGGAGCCTCCTGGGATTAGCTCAACTTTAGATGTCCGCTGCTGGACAATGAAAGCAGGCTGACTTGGATCCCTTGAAAATCATGAGACCTTGATATTCCTCTGTCGGTCATGGGTGAATGGAGCATGATGAAATTGCATCAGAAATCAGTGGGCAGCATCTAGGAGTCCAGGTGCTCCTCGTCCTGTCAGGTCTTTTTCTTTGTTTTTAGTGAGACCAAGCTGATGACTCTAAATTGATATCTGTAAATGCCAGATCAGACTACAGGGAACCTGCCCTTGCGAAAACCAAGAATCCTGCCTGGGGCTGGTAATGGAATTGCTGGAAAAAAAAATCGTATGATAGGTAATAATAATGAAGACCAGCAAGGATATTGCTTGAGAAATTGTGTGCATTCAAATATGTACTTTTGTTAGGTTGGCTGGGATACAATGGCTATAGCATATTAGCACGGGGGTTTGCTCAGTAGAATCAGATTTGTACAGCAAAACTTAATTGCTGAGGAACGCAGGCCCACACTATCCTTATTTTGATATCTAACTCTGCAGATTGAAGGCCTGTTAGTGTTTGGAGCATGTCGGAGGCACCACAGGAGTCCTTCGTAAACTTTATCTTCGTCTGGAAAGAACATGATCCAACACTATTCTGAAATGTGAGCCCAAGTGTGGTGACCGGCACACTGAGGAGATTTGCTTCAAACGTACACTAATGCTCTGAATTAAAATGCTGATGTAGATACACCCAAATTTCAGTTCCTTTGAAGATCTCAAGACCTTGAAGAAAATGTTCATGCAGAGTCAGAATGAAGAGCCAAAACATTTCCTTCCCTTTCCCCTTTCTACAGTGTTTTATTACAGAAACATTGGGAACAGTTTGTTCTTCTCACAATGATGAATGAACTCCCTGGACTGATGGGAGCAGAAAAGCAAGGCTTCTCTACCTACAGTGCACAGAGGACTCCTTGGTTTGGGAGCTCTTAAAGTAGCTTGCTTGGTAATGCGGTCAAGATGTCAGACAAGTCTCGGTTGTTGAGGTTTAGGCAATCTATCAGAGCCCTGGTCAAACCTCGTTCAGGCCCCACATTGGGCGCCAATAAATCTGTCGAGGTTTAGGCTGGACTGGCCACTGAGGCGAACGACAGATAGTCTCTCCCAACTCTCTCTCCAAGGAGAGGAGGGAGAGAGAGGGAGACTTATGAGTTTAGACAAAAACTAAACTACTTTAATGAAAATATTAATAATAAAATAAAAAGAAAATAATGAAATATATGCAAAACCGTATCAAGCTCCCAGGACGGCCATCATGTCACCGTCAGGCACGGGGAAATCCTAGACCGGACTCAGCGATACACGGGAACTGGATTCCAGATCTAGATTCAGGAACGCACGGATCGGGCTCAAAGGCAGACGAACAGACGGAGTCCTTGGACACTGGCCATTGAAGAGAGAGGGCTGACCCTTTGATCCCTCAGCTTTCATACTGAGCATGAGGCAGATGGGATGGAATACCCTGTTGGTCAGTTTTGGGTCACCTGTTCCGTCTGCTCCTCCCCGCAGGGGGGACCCCACTATGCTCTTCCGACCCTCCAATGGGGAAAAAAAAGTTAGCTGGCCTTGTTTGGTATAGCAATAATTATAAGCAAGAGCCTCTCTGCATACCATTCCTTGGCATCAACTATAAACATAGTTCTTATCGCTCTGAGAGTGAACAGTTTCTGCACAATATGCTGTTAATTTCAGTAGTAGAGGCTTAGCTGCAAAGTAAAATTACTGAACAGAAAAAGGGTTCTGTTTTACCTCAAACCAGGACACAGGTATAAATTTCATTACAAGCAAAAAAACCCCACTGTGTCCTTTTGAGTTTATTGAATCAACATTTTTTTGACATGTGTTGAAAATTCTCAAATTATTTATTTAAATGCTGCTGAATATAAAATCATCCCTCTAAAAATAAAGAACAGAGCCCAGACTAGATGATTGTCTTACAAAGCAATAACTTTGAGAAGACCTTGGATATCTTGTTAGATATCCTTGTTGGATAAACAACTAACCATTATCTCCTCATGGTCTACTTCTAGCTCCTCGGACGGCTGACTGTTTGTGGGGACATTAATACATTTTGTGCATATAGGTGTAGGAAGGTGGTACTTCCCCTTTCTCTAGAATTGGGAAAAAAGTTATGGATATCTAGTCTGATCCTGTTGTCACTGCATTTGAGAAAAAGACATTAAAAAAAAAGTCAAAGTTTAGAGAAAAAAACACAATAGACATGAAGTCTGAAAAACGCATTTCAGCATGACAGGCTGAAGGTGTATCACCTTCATTGTTTGTTGAGAAGCTGAGGTGATGACTTGTTCAAATTCAACAAGCTGTATTGAAAGGATAAAGTATAGGAGAAGCCACCTAGTTAAGCGTAGAAAAGAACCAAGGACTGAACGTTAAGAAAACTGGATAAAATCACTCTGGAGAATAACTGTCAAAGCCAAGAAAGGGACATCTGTGGGGAAAAAAAAATGAGGAAGAGACAGACACCAAATATTGCAAGAAGCTTTACCCTATTTCCAAGATAATACCTTTGCGGGAAGACTTGTTCTCAGGAAAGTGACTTCTCTGCATACTCTTCCTCCAAGGCGCCAGCAGGTTTTAGGCTTCTTGCCTCTAAATCACTGTCTCAGAGTGATGCATATTGGAGTAACGCCGAAGAAGCACTACAGACAAATCAGTAACTTCTCCATCACTTGAAGTCATTAAGCAAAACTAGATGGCCTTCTAAAAAGGTGCATTTCTTTCTACCCCAAGGGAGGCAAGTTTAGTCTTTTACAAGACAAGGTAATGTTAACAAATTCCTGTTTTAGAGCTCTTACATATGGCAGTGCTGACTGGGAGGATTTGGGCTATGACTAATACATTTCCAGTTCCCACTGTGACTGTCTACAAGAAATTATAGCCACACAGGTTGAAAAATGTAGCCATAGTTCAACTAAAAATGTATGGTCTCGGGGCAGGGGTGGGGAAAGGGCGGGCACATTATTCAGTGTAATCCTATGTTTTTTTGCTGGTATATAGGAACTCACATAATCCCGTGTCCCTTAAAATTAGGAATTATTCCAGGAAACTATATGGAGAACTGAGCCATGTTCACCACATTTCTGGAGGAGTGTTAATGTGGAAGAGTCAGTCATGTGAATCAGAAAAGAGCAGGTGAACTGAACCATAGCTACTCTTTGATCTATGCTCCTCAACTTCCTAATCCCTGCCTTCCTCTAACATAACCATGGAAAGGAAATGCTGGGTGATCCCACATTCAGGTATTTTAATGCATTCCCTGGTGCTGGCTTATGGATTGGGGATACTTCTCCTCTGCTGAAGTTAGCACAGGCCTATGCACCGTGAACAGTGTGATTGAAATAACAAACAAGATTAATAAACTATGCAGACAGGCAGATATTGTACTGGTTGCAGCCTTGTAAAATCTATGGCATTCCCACACCGGTGCTGTATAAGTAACACTAATGTGTGCAATCTGTATCTAAAAATTCATTAGGGTTTGATTTTGAACTAGCACATTTTCGCATCCCAATACAAGGCTGAAAGACTTGGCAGGACAATTTTCTTTCTTCTTTTCTTCTCTCTTTTTTCTGTTAATTGAATTCCTTTCTCTTCCTTGCTTTGTGTGTGCACAGACCGATCCCACCTGCTCTCCACGTGCCAGTAAATCCATTGACACAATGAAACCACTTTCAAGAGAGCATTGCCTGCTCTGGGACTCCTTGGTGCAAAGCAAAGCAAATTTGACATCATTTCAATAATTTTATGACATTACAGCTGCTTTCCTCCGTGCTGTTTTTGTGTCTCCACAAGCTTGTGTCTCCACAAGCTTATATCTCCCTTCCTCGATTATCCTTGCTGGAGAGCTGACTGCCATCTAGTGATCCCTTAACCACCTTGTTCCCTATTGTCACTTTACAATATGCTTGTCTTACAGCTCCAATCTTTTAGTTTATAGCCTGCCCTCTTTCTCTTTTTCCCTGGTGTTATGAGCAATATCAATTATAAAGCTTTGAAACACAGCCTACCAATCCCAGCAAAGGACAAACTAAATGTGATATTAAGTCATAATTTCAGTCCACATAATTTTTTTTCTCCTTCTGTATTTTATAGAAGGGATATTGGATTTCTGTGTTTCTCTATAACCTTGCTGTCAAATAAAATCCTTCAGCAAGGGAGAAGGTTGTTTAACCCACCAGCAATGAACCATTGATTATGGCTGAATGTATTTAGCACGTTAATATGCCCATCTACCCCGGTACATGCTGTCCGTGCTTTTTGGCCGTTTCTCTAAATGACTTGGGGCAGCTGCCTGTGTGTTGAGGGAGCAGACAGAGCTCCACTGTTTCCAGCATCATGCCAAGAAAACCTGCTCGGAGCAAACCCTAATGACTCTGTACTGCAAAAGGAGGTATCCTCACTGCCCAAGCCCTTAAATATCAGCCATCCCCCAGCAGGTACTTCCCCCAGCAGCAACAAAATGAGACACTGTATATAGAAACATCGTCCTTTTTCTGAGTTGTTTAGTCACCTAGTCCAAATTAGATGCACACTGTCCTTAATTCATTAACATCTGAGCAAGGCTCGGAGGAGGTAAAACACTCTCTAGCTGCTGAGAATCATGATAATTAATTTCCGAGTCCAATCCAATTAAAAAAGAACTTCAAAGGGACTTTAAGCAGGGAAATCCGAGATGGAAGTTATTTGAAATGCGAGATATTAAACTCTCTTCCCATACAGTCCTAGATATTCCCACTTAAGCAAGTGAAGGTCTTCTTGTCTCTTTGTCTGTGTATCCATTTGGAAATGGATGGATGAGAAGGAGGATAACAAATTAAATATTTTACAGTGGCAGACACACAGCATACTCTCCAGATTGACAGGTAGCCAGTCTGCATTAAAAAACAAAACAAAACAAAACCAAAAAAACCCACACGAAACAAACAAAAAAAAAAACAAACCCAAAACCCCAAACCAAACCATCAACTGTGAGACTAATGTTGAGCTGGCAAATTTTTCCATGCATCAGAATAGCAATCGTATTAAAAAGCCAGGTGCTCGAAATCACTAGAGAAATCGTGATTTATTCAACACGTTCAGGGAATCCCAGACACATGTTGATCCTGGGAGAAGAGCTAAAAGCATAATTTTTCAGTGAGCAGAGAAAGCACGGACAATTTGTCTGAAGACCATGAGGACTCTAAAAATGCACATAGTACCAAGGCATGATGAATAGATTTGTTACAGGCACAAGCATTGCTCACATCCCAGTACCAACCAGCCAAAGCGGCAGCCCAATATACCTGGCGTAGCCATGCTGAGCATCCAGATCAGCTTCATAGGTGTAGGACTGATGTAAACAACAGAACTAGCTTTGAAAATTACTCAGGTGAGATCCATCATTTCTCTTCCCTTAGAGCAAATGACTTCCCAGAAGAATTGGAGAAGCAAGCATAGGCAGATACTAGGAAATAGCGCACCTAGAAAGGATTTTGCAAATGATCTGGATTCATTTTGAGCCTCTGCCGTTGCCCTCTTGATGTTCAAAAGTAGTTGTTACTGTCTCCTTGCCTCAGTTTTCCTGTCTGGAAAAGGGGACAATTGTGGCACTCTTTGTCAAGCTTCTCAAGACCTATTAAGGTAAAACACTATTCAAAAAGAGTTTTCTGCAACAGAGCATACTCCAGGTATGTCTATAACAAGGTCAGTGCCGGGATTGCAGGTCATAGCCATGTCCCTAGCTCAGTTTCAACCTGCGGTCAAAACTCCCTCCTAAAAGCCAGGTGAATGGGGTGAGCTGTAGACCTCCTATTTTGCTAGCAGGAGCTGGCTGCCAGTTTGAGGCTGGTTTGTCTGCAAAAGCTGAAGTCACGGGATTATGCTATGAAGAAGGCACCTTCTTGTCCTGGGCACTTCCATTGCTGGCAGAGAGCCTTCACACCTGGCAATGAGCTGCTAAACATAGCACCAAACTGTGGAGATGTTTCAATCCGGCTGTAGCGGCAGGTGGCTTCGCAATAATTAGTCACATTCTTCTCTCTTCACAGAAATCAATTCATTTCCGCATTATGTCTCTGTGTCTGTCGTTATTGATTAGTGATACACAGCACAACCCAGAGAAGCCATTCCTGGTCAAACGAAACTCTCAGTTAACATGCACTGAAAATTGACTACCCAAGCAAAGTGCCCAAGCAAAACAGAAAGCGAAGTCCCCAGGGGACAGCCTGTTATGTCTGTGACCTCATCCACTTGTAACGGGCTACAGCAAAAATGCAAATCTAAAAGTGCTGCAGGGATCTGCCCAAGGAAAGCATTCACAGGCAGGTATGAGCCCCAGAAACACACAGGGTTATGTTCCCAGGACCTGGGATCTCTTTCTTGTGATGCTCAGGATTCAACCAGGTCAGAGCAGAAGTGAGATGTTGTCCTGAGGAAACCAGACACGGACTTGTTGGAGCCGGTACAGAGGAGGGCCATGAAGACAATCAGAGGGTTAGAGCACCTCTCCTATGAAGACAAGCTGAGAGAGTTGGGGTTGTTCAGCCTGGAGAAGAGAAGGCTCTGGGGAGACCTTATAGCAGCCTTCCAGTATCTGAAGGGCACCTACAAGAAAGCTGGGGAGGGACTTTTTATCAGGGAGTGTAGCGATAGGATGAGGAGTAACGGTTTTAAACTGAAAAAGGGTACATTTATATTAGATATTAGGAAGAAATTCTTTACTGTGAGGGTGGTGAAACATCGGAACAGGTTGCCCAGAGAAGTTGTGGGTACCCGGTCCCTGGAAGTGTTCAAGGCCAGGTTGGATGGGGCTTTGAGCAACCTGTTCTAGTGGAAGGTGTCCTTGCTTATGGCAGGGGGGGTGGAACTAGATGATCTTTAAGGTTCCTTCCAACCTAAACCATTCTGTGATTATATGAACCTGAGAGATTAGTGCCACTGCATTTTTGGGAAAAGAAAAAAAAAAAGAAGGCTGTCCTTGAGAGATGAAACCTGGCTCAGCAGATGTCATTAGTAGTTTTGACTTCAGGAGGAGCAATACTTCACACAACAGGAGACAGTGTCACAGAGGACCATCTGACTTGCAGATTGGACTGATTAAAGGACTGCTTTTCTGCCAGCTGGACAATCAATGTCTTTTGTACTATCAAGGAAACTAATCATTTGCTGGATGCCTTTATGAAGTAAAATAGCTCTCAAGGCCCTTAGATTTAAAAAAGAACAAACAACAAAACCTTTGATGGATGCAGACGATATTTCCTTAATTCCTGAGTTAATACAGCATCAGAATTTGAGTGAAAATGTTGGTTTCTGCATGCTCGAATGAAGGAATTCCTTTCAAACAATACCCAATATTCCAGGGGACTGTTGAGAAAGCACCAGGAATTGAATTGTAACATCATTTTCTTCATGTTGTTTCCAGTGATGATGCAGTACTTTTTTCCTATTATAAGTAAACATTTTGTAACTCACTTGTCTTATTTGGGCTGTAAAAGGTTTGCCTTGAGATGTTTATTATTTACTCAATACTTAATTGCTGTGCTAAAATGCATTCACAGAAATGCACATACCAATTTTTATTATCAGTCGTGTGGTTCTGGTTTTCTTTAAGAAGCAAACAAACAAAATATTTCCTGTTGTGTTTCAGTTATCCATCGATCCTTAGGCAAAAATAGAGCAGAAGTTCAAAATAATATGGCTGTGATATAATACATGTACAGTTTTATTGTAGAAATGCTTTTGTCCATTTATGCTTCTGATGGGCTGCTTGGGCAGAAAGAAATTAAGCCATAAAGAATAAGTTGCTCTACATATATTTCATTTTTGGAGGAATGGCAATGGAAACACATGGGCTGGGGGCCCCCATACATTCATCTCTCCTGGTATCCAGAAGCAAAACTAAAAATCACATACAGATGCCCTAGCGCTTCATGGTTTCTTTCACTGTAACATTTCAGTAAAACACAGTGTTAAAAGGAAACCCAGAACCTCAGCCAGTGTTGCTTTGAACAGCTTCAGTGTGACTCTGGGTTTTTTTATTACACAGATAGATGACAGCTCCCCACTTTATCTCTCCGGCCATTCTTTTTAAATCTGTCTGACTATCATATCATTTCACCTAGCACCAAATGGGAAACAATATGTAGATGGTCTTATTGCTTAGAAACTGCTTTGAAAGGTTCCCCTAAGCCAGGCTGTATTTCGATAGTTCTGCTCCTGCATAGTCCTTGCATGTCTTTGAGCAGGTGGCTAACTAACCACAGCGTGACCAAGCTGGGAGAAATCAAATCTATTCTCTGATCAGCACTTCTGTTTTCCTTTACTTAATTTTCCTTTTTCTTTTTTTTTTTTTTTGATACAGGAACAACCAATTAGCAAAAGAAAGTAGAAAGAAAATAAGTCATTTAAAATACTCTGTAACATTAAAAAGTACAGATTTAAAATGCAGTTTGATAAGTAGCTCAGTCTTTTTTTTTTTTGGAGCCACCTTCGCTTTTTTCTGCAGTGAAAGAGAACATTTTCTTTTCATGACCACTGGGACACCAGCAGGGGGTTGACTTCAATGAAAGCTACATTTAGCCGTAAATTTAGATGTGGTGCCAAACTGTCATGATTAAGGAATTATATTACATTGGGTCTCGAAAGGTGAATAGAAATTTTATTAAGAAAAAATGGCACTGCACTACATAGTGAGGCAAAACGTCCTCATATGTATTGTTAGCAGACACTTCAGTCATTTTTCCCAAAGTATAAATTTTTCTCCCTTAATGGTTCATTGCATTGCTGGTCCACTGCTGGTGTCCTGCATGGGGCCAGCCCAAACGCTCCTGTAGTCCCCAGGACTCCATCTCTGCTCATCAACAGGTACTGGACAGGATTGGCCACGAACTGTCCTGGCGGTTTGCGTGCGAGGGAATCAGCAGAATTCCTGACAGCTGCTGAAGAGCAAAACCTGCTGACATGAACAGGGGAAGACATATTTTTTTCCTGAAGTTCATAAAAACAAATTTAAATCATTTTTAATCTGAAAAAAACTTCTCTTTTTTTTCAGGAGAACATACATATATATATATAAACATACATGTGAACAAAAATTGCACTTTTAAAAAAGGAAATAAACAGAAGTCTCCAGTCACATTTCAGGAATCTATTGAGCTTTCATCAGTATAGACTAAAAGTTCAAAATAATCTGAGTTTTAGTGTAGAAAGCTATTGTCTGTCAGATACTGACTGGATGGCTGAGCAGCAGTATATTAATCCATAAAGAATATGGCTTAATCTTTTCATTGGTTATCATATATTTTATTGTATCTAGTATATGTGTTTAGTACATATGGAGTAGATTATTTTTATACACACAGTTTCAAATATTTATATAAAAATTCATGTATACAGAAATAGGCTAATATCTAATAAATGATGCTAATCTATAATTGAAATTAACATATGTATATAAAATATATCACATACAAAGATATCTATGTGTTTAAACATACAGACATTAATGTGTCTAAATATTACGATATGATATATATGGTATTATATGTAAGCATATCTGTTGAAATGGAGGGAATTGGATAGTATTGGTGCTATCATACGTCCTTCACTGTCTTGATAATCCTGAATCCAGTCTGTTTCAGTGTCCTTATTATCATTATTATCACTGCTGTACCTTTAGGTACCATTGGCAACCCTAGAGTGAGACACAGGAGGACATTTATCACAGGCAAAAGAGTCTCAAACTGGGGAATCTTACTTTAGTTAATTTATTGTCAGCCAACACAAACACCCAGTAACTGATCTGATCATTGAGAAAAAGAAGAAAAATATTAGATTCTTAAAACTTACAGAAAAACCTGTCTCCCGTCTTCCCCAGGCACATGGTCACCTACAGCTGCAGTCCCTCTAGATGTTACTGGACCTGCGTTGCAGTCCCTCAGGGGTGTCCCTGCCCCAGCGTTGATCACCCACGGCCACAGTTCTTCATGTGTATTTCTACACTTTTTGGCACTGGTTGTCCTCTTGTCCCCCAACAGTATGTCTCCAGCCCTAGCCACTGCCGGTTTCTTTCCTCATGACCTTCCCCAGCACAGGCTCCTTTGAGGGACAGCCTGCAGCACATGCCCCGGCCTGCAAGGTATGATTCTTGCAAACTCCTTCTTATCAACCCTTCAAAACAGATATTTACATATCTTGTTCGGACTGTTATAAGTTAACCTCTACAATCAGCCTGAACAAACAGTCATTACTTCAGTCCAAACCTTTCCCCAGCCCGGGCCGGTGTGCCAAGCATGTAGGCCGAGGAACTGTGACGTGTACTTGGCTGTGAAAACACCTGAGCACAGCCTTGTTTCTGCGATGCATAAAAAGTAGGGCAATGGCTGAGGTTTTCCTATACGGTCAAAGTATTAACTTTAAATCTTCAATTATTCAGGAGGCAGGAAACTATTCAGCAATTTCTTTTCCAGGTTGGCAGTGAATGCACTGAGGTGAAAGGAGAGAAGGAATCGGTATCACCGATGCTGGCCCAGAACCCGTGAGGAGCTGGAAAGGTGCTGGCAGTGCCCGTAAGAGAACAAACGTGGGAAATGTTGCATGTGGGTCATGGCACAGCTACTGCCTGTGAAGAATTGGGCCAGTAAACCTCACCAGAGTCTACTGCAGGCCAGTGCAGTCACTGACCTGCCTTCGAAGCTTCAAAGGCAGAGCAGAGCACTGGGGATTGGACGGAGAGAACCTTTTGATCCACACTGCACACTGCTTGGCAATGTCTTGAGTGAAGGATGAATCAGTGCTTTGAATAGTATACACTCTGCTCCAGCAGGTTTTGTTTCTGTGGGTGCTCACCCAGAGGCTCATGTAGACTGAGCTCCAACATCGCTACCCTTGCCGTGGCTACCAGAGCTTCTTATTAGAGGTTCCAGTGAGTTTGCTCATCTGCCACAATAACATATTCTGTTTGTGAGATGAAATTAGTTTCTCGTCTGTAAATGCCAGACTCCTGAACCACTCATGCAGGGTGAGGTTTTTTCTGAGGTTTCTGAGATTTTCTGTTGACATGGGGTAGGAACTTACACTGCATTCAAGCCACGGTCCCCCTGCAGCTGCCCACCAGAGTAGAAGGTAATGAAGTGGACTCTTCAAGGCTTAAGCATCAGGGTTTTTTAAAGGTTTTCCTGTTGAAAATGCTCTTTTCTAATCATAGGTCCTGTCTGAGTATGCTCCTGATAGTCTCCACAACTCAGAAGAACAGAAAACAGCTATGATCTCTGCTGTGTCCTGTAAAAGTAAACAAAGCTTTCTCATTTTGGGAGTAGGTGGAGGCAACATAGTGGGACTAATGTGTTTCTGATGTTCTTCTCTGTTTTCTCTATACTGCTTTCACTATTTCCTGCACACTCCGCACCAGTAATTCATGCCAGGTACTTCTGGCTTGTTTCAGTCCCTGTCTATCTCATGAAATCAGGAATAGCCACTTGGATGCATTAAACAACACGCTTTCTTGCACATACCCAGCCCATCCTTCACATGATAATAATGTCTTCTGCCATCATGTCTTTGAAATTTGGCCAGTCTTGATAAAGGTGATTTCTCTGTCTTAACCTTGCTTCGTGTTTCATTTGACTGCATAGGTCCTGCCTCTGATATACACAAAGGAGCCATTTGCAAGCAACGTACACTTTGAGGTACTTTGTTCCATTTATGGGAAAAGTCCTGGGAAGCCTTCAGCCCCCGGCATGTTAATGACATGGCTCTTAGGACCACTTGGCAACGGCTTCTTCATCATCTTTCCTGATGGCTGGTGATCAAACCGTGCATCCATCTTATGCCTGGAAGTGTCATACTGGCATAATTCTGTTCCGAGGAGCAGAGCCATCAATTTCTTTCTTTTTTTTCTTTTTTTTTTTTTTTTTTTTTTTTTTTTTTTCTGAGCAAAACATTTGCTAGTGCCCCCTGGGCCTCTTTTGGCAAATTTGCTGGTCAATGGCTTTGCATCGCTGATGTTCTCCACTGGAGTCCCAGACTTCGGCTGTAGCTGGTCCACAGAACTGTAACACTGCAGAAATGGTGACTTGGAACTGCCTTTAATCTTACAGAAGCTGCTCCTTTGGTCTTCCCCCCTCATTATGTGGTGACTGTATTAATAGCTCTTGGCCTTCTGACACGATGTGCTCATCTATGGATGGCAAACCTTTTAAATATTGGCAGCAAATTTAGCTTAAAAAGCACCCCAACTCTCTCATTACTGATGGTGCCAAGACTAATCTCTGTCAGTGTCAAATTTGGTAACAGGGCCAAGGGCTTATCATTGCTTGCCTAATTTGAATTTTAGATCTATTCTCTTCCTTTCAATCCGATCTTGTCTATTTAGTCCTTTTCCCTTGATACTTAACCAAACGCTGAAGAATCCCATTCTTTTTATGGCTCTGAATAAAGACAGGGAGACCTATTGTCTCTATAAATCCTGACCTTAGGTTGGTTAAATTTCTTATTTTCAAGTTGAACCTGCTGATGTGAACTTCCCTGCTCTCTACTCCCCACTGAAAGGAAACAGAGTGTGCATCAGCTTATGTGCTGTCAGGACGCATGGTTTCTGCTACTGTACATGCGTGTGCACGAAACTATATAGACTTCCAGGAGAATAAGCCTATGGGCAATACATGCTTGCAGACTCCTTTTATTGTAGATAAGTGACTTTCTTCTTTTCACTCTATGATACAGTTTTTTTCACTGTTTTTTCCTGCCTACCTTGCAATAATTTTGTGAAAATTAATCAGTAAATGTTTGCAAAATACTCCAGACATAAAACTGCTAGATAAGTACTAAGTATTATTTTAATTGGAATTAATAACAATAACAGAACTAGATTGAGAGCCTTTCCATGACCGTAATACTCATTTTCAGAGGGAGACCTTAAACTGACCTGCATATTAAGCAAGTTACAGCTACATAGTGTAGATAATTAAAAGTAAATTACTATCAGGGTTCTAAAAGTAACTGAAAATCATGCTAATAAATTTAGAAGGGAAAGAAAAAAGAGCCCAGTGCAAAAAACAAACCAACTCAGCTAGCCATCCCAGGGGTTTCTGAACAAATGCAAAGGATTGAAGCCTACAGGATATAGAACAAACCTGTAAATCTCTGAACACCACTAGCAATTCTTATTGCTTGCCTAAAGACCTGACCTCTTAAGAAATGGAGCAGAATCAAACGTGACCAGGTGTGTCTAGCAGGAAGCAAGATGTAACCACCCCTTGAGACAAAATAGAGAACAAAATATGATGACAGCAGTTTGCAGGTAGATTAGGTCATGCTCTGTTTGGATTAAGTGCTGTTGGAAGCGGGAAAGGGCCTTTACCATCATCTTTATCATAGAATCAAAAGCACTCAGGTGACTGATTGTAATAACTCCCCCGTGCTATATGCACAGCCAACGGCTTAAATTCTCCCCCTCCCTATCTCAAGATAAGACCCTCCATCCAGAAACTCCAGTTTTTACCACTTGCGCTTAAAATAGACATAGCTGACAAAGTATGTCTAAGATAAGTGGACAATGAGGTGGTCTGAAAACAGGCTGGGTGGTTGGGCCCAGAGGGCTGTGATCAGTGGCACCAGGTCCTGCTGGAGCCCAGTCACTAGTGGTGTGTTCAAGGGGTCAATACAGGGGCCAGTACTGCTCAACATCTTCATTAATGACCAGGATGATGGGAGCTAGCGCACCCTCAGCAAGTTCACAGATGATACAAATCTGGGACAAGCGGATGATACGCCAGAGGTTCGTGCTTCCATCCAGAGGGATCTTGACCGTCTGGAGAAACGGGCTGACAGGAACCTCACTGAGCTCAACAAGCAGAAATGCCAAGTCTGTCCCTGGGGAGGAATAACCCCAGGCCAGTACACACTGGTGACCAACTGCCTCGAAAGCAGCTCTGCAGAGAAGTATTTCAGGGCCTTGGTGGACAGTAAGCTGACTATGAGCCAACAATGTGCCCTTGCAGCAAGGAAGGCCAACAGCCTCCTTGCATGAGGAAAAGCATTGCCTGCATGTCAAGGGAGGTGACCCTTGCTCTCTGCTCAGCACTGGTGAGGCCACACTTGGAGTACTGTGTCCAGTTCTGGGCTCTTCAGTGCAAGAGAGACATGGACATGCTGGAGAGGAGTGAGTCTAGTGAAGGACTATGAAGATGGTTAAGCAACTGAAGCATCTTTGACTCAAGGAGAGCCTGAGAGAGCTGGGACTCTGGAGAAGGCTCAGGAGGATCTTATCCATGTGGATGAATGGGGGAAGTAAAGAAGGTGCAGCCAGGCTTCTTTTTTTTTTTGAGCAATAAGCACCGAGGCCGTCACACTGCAGCTCCTCTCCTAAGGTCTGCTCTACACATGCTGTTAGAAGTAGATGCTTAGGTAGAGGAGTAGAGCAGAAGTGCTGTCTTTGAAAAGCTCAGATTCAGGTCACAATTTGCAAGTCAGAGGACAGCAAATTTTCAGGATTAGCATGAGTAACAATTCGTAATTCAAAAGTCTGTTGGTGCAACCAACTGCCCTTAGGGAAATCTAAGTCAGCAGAAACCGTATCAATCAGGTTCAGGAAGAAGGAACACAGAAGAATAGGAATTCAAACCCTATGTACCTGTCTTTGGATATTCAATGGCCTACTTGAACCATGCAAACTTCCCTGTTCACAAGGTAGAATAGGAGGTAGGATATACTGAGAAATAACTCCATTAGCAGTCCAAGCACTATTTGCCTTGCAGAAACAGGCAGTCACTAATTTTGTCACTGGCTTAAGACCCTGAGAAAAGTATCTAGATTTTATTGGAAGAGAAGCTTGAAGAAAAAGAGAGTCCTGTACTGAAAGAAAAGGTTGGATATCATACTCAAGAGAAGGCTGGGATCAAGAGCAAGAGGAGACAAAACTTAGACACCCCCCAAAAAACCCCAAGTGTGTCAAAAACAAAGAGGCCAACATGATAGGAAAGAAAATCTGTTACGTTGGACTAGGTGCTAAGGGAGAGAAAGAAAATCAAAGCATCACTCTGATGAGGTGAAGCAACCTGTACTTCCATAGACGTGCAGCAGCTACTACAGGGATGAGAACAGGATGAGAGAGAGAGGGAGTCTCAGTAGGAAGGAGAGAAACGAGGTGTTGCAGATAGCAGTACTCAGGAGATTGGTTACTCACCAACAAGGAATTTGTCCCAGCTCCACCCTTGTGCAGCTGTGCTGCCACCAGTACTGCAAAGATTTCTCTCCTCATCACTGATTTTAGTATCTGTGCAACTGGCCTCAGCAGTGCATGAATTATTATGAATAATAATGGTATGATTGCTCTTCATCTGCATAGACTCTCTTACCCAACTTTTTCTAATTCCTGCTAGGTTGCTCACTCCCTAAGCCTGGCAGCCAAGAGCTGCTGCATTAAATGTCAGTGAAATGAGAGTCTTGACTGTTCATGGTTTAATCAATAATAGATTTAGGAGATGAAGTCGGCCATGCTCTTCATTATTGGATCTCAAGCCCCATCTGCTGCTCACTCACTGATTTGGTCTCTCTCCTGTGAATGCCTCTCTGATGATCTTGTTGTTTACTGCTAGCAAAATACTTGCCACTCAAGAGTTCAGTCAAGTACATACTTTTGTGGTCTTACCAATTACAGAAGACATTGGTATTGCCAAAATACACTCTCTTTTGCATCATAAATGATGCCTGATACCACATGAATGTTGATTTCTGAGCATTTTTCACCTGAAAATATCTATAGGGAGACTGCAAAATTGGACAGAGGAGATCTGGATGAGGAAATCCTTCCTCCATCTAGTATTTAACTTTCTTTTGATGAATAAGGTATAAGCTAATCTGCTCTTTTAGAAAGTACATTTGCACAGTCCACTGCACATAAGGTCTACAGAACTGGGCCAGAAATGAAGGCAGAGACCCACAGACATTTCATTTGCTGTCCTTTGCTACTCCAGTGCCACAGCTGCAGATAGAGAGCAGACATGAATATGTGAGGCAATTCTCATGGCTTTTCTTAGGAACAGTTGGCAGCAGACTATTAATATAGATGCTCCAGTGCTGACAATTAGGAATAGGGAAGGACACACATAGGTTGCACTAAGCACCCCATCAGCGGAGCATCTGAACTGCTGCTTCTCTCCGTAGTGAGCTAAAACTGGTCCAGCTGCACCAATTGCTCTCTGCTGACTGCTGCATCAGGGCTGCTCTAAGTGTAAACAAGCGTCAAACCTTCTGCATGCAAAGTATTTCCACACACACAACAATAATGTAGGAACTATACAAGTACAAATATGGGCACTCTGTTCTTAGGTACTTCTTTCTGGTGTCTGCTGAAATGTGGTTTCTGCTCAAGTGATGTGACCTGTGATTCATCCAGGCAGATCCTAACAACCATATCAACTGTTATGGGCAAGGCAGGAAGATTTGGGGAGTTTGGTCCCAGGACTTTTATAACAACCTTCCAATAATGTTTCAGTGTGTTATTACCTCCAGGACATAGTGGACAGAATCTGCAAAATCTATTGTGTTGCTATCAACAAAATCTCTCTCCCCCCAAACCACACCAGTAAACAAAGAAAACCCCCTACCAGATTTGAACTCACAGAAAATAGCTTTGATTCAGCTATAATGTAGATGAAATCCCACCCTTTTACACCAAGACTAAGTGTTTCTCAGAACAACCAACTCTTGCTTACAAGACCACTCAATGCTATTGCATAGAGGAGTTGACACTGAAATACTGAAAATCTACATGGGAACCAGAGGAGGGACACCCACAGTCTGTGGGCTTAGCACGCACTGACATTTCATTTCATGCCACCTATGGGTGCTTCATTTGTTTTTTAATGGCATTGATGTGAAATAACAGTAAGGTGCATGTTGATTTGTGGCTCACCACCAACAACGATAGAAGAGCACAGTATTTCAAACATCTGAGGAAGACCCAAACACAGTTCCATGTGTAACTATAGAGGATGTACTTATAGAGTAACTACAGAGTGACATTTTAAAAGCAATTATACTGATTCAGCTTCTAATACAGAGGACAATCTATTACCTCAAGAGCTGTTCATTGCAGCTGTGTTCATCCTGGAGAGGGTTTGTATTGCTTTAACAGTACTGGTCCTGTTAAGGGAAACAACTCCTGCATATGGATTTGAAAATTGGACTCGAAAATTGGACTCAGTGTCCTAAGTGAAATTGATGCCCCCACTAGAAGACCTTCTTGTTGCAGTTGTGAAAAGAAGTTTTCTCAGCTGGCTGTAGTTTTTTCCTCCCTCGCAGTGTTGCTACTTAGTCATCTCTCTAATTGTAGCATATTGGCATGAATATTGGATGATTATTTGGAGATGCTTAGCATCTCAGGAAAAATAATTGCAGCATGACCTCAGGTTTAAACCATCACCTTATTCTTATGCATGGCAGCTACTTTTAATAGGGCTAACACCTTATTTCCTCTATCTCATTTACTGGAGACTGCTGTCTGAATGAGATTCTGACATTTTTTTCCTAAGCCCAGCAGATTGCTGGTCCATCTCTTTAATGTGTATGTCCTCCTTCTTTAGCATTTTAGATTCTACAAAACTTGATTATCTGGGGTAAGGCAATGGGAAAGGAAACCTTGCTCCTGTTAACAGGTTTAGTTGCCCACGACAAGACAAACAATGGCTTAACTCTCCATTCTGCTGCATCTTAATTTTATGGTGCCTGGGTAAAGCTGGTGTAAGAGAAGAGCTGGAGTCAGGCCCTTCACTTCACATTCCCCACTCATCTTTTTCCCCCTTGCAGAATCATAGATATGTGCAGAATTACACTCCACCACATTTCTTTTGGTTTAACTGTCTTGTCATATTGTATTGCATCCCCACATGACATGTATTAAAAAATAAACCAACAGAACTGCAACACAGCGCGGTACAGTAATGCCGCAATAACAGACAAGTACAAAGCATGGGAAACATAAACAGTTAATTGCCATTTCCTGGTACGTGCCCACACTTCACACAGGTGAAGAAGAGGCCTCTGAATTAAATTTGAGTATAATATAAACTAATATAATTTTCTGTGAGAGGTCTGTCTTTATTCCTTTTATGTTTTCAGATCCTTTGCTAGTTGAAAGCAAACAGAATTATTTTTCTTAACACACACCTGAATTGCAAGATGCGATTATTTATTTTTAATACTGAAACAACAAAAATATTTCAAATTTTTGAAATGTATATAATATACTATATATAGTGTAGGTAGTACTCTCCTAGAGGTATTTCAACACTAACTTCAGACAAATTTATTTTTTTTAAGCATAAGAAAAATGCGCAAAACTAAGCTGAAATATCTCATCTGGGATTGAACAAAAAGGATCTCTGTCACTTGAAATGTATTTTCTTCATTATATTTTTGTTTTAGCTGCCAAGCTGAAAAAAAACTTTAAATAGTGGTATTAGCAAGGCCATAGACTAAATCATATTCAATCCACAACATTACCAGAATGGGCTGGGAGATAGAGAGGATGCTTTATAATACCTTTTGTCAAAGACAAGCGAAACATTGGGGAGAGGACAGCTGCTTTAGCACAGGTACGCCGCTGGGAACAAGAACTTTGTGTCACTTTTGAAAGTGCCTCTTCCCTTCTAGGAAACAATATGTGCATGCTCTGTAACTCACCCTTCTGGAGAAACTATCTGCGACTGCAATCAGCCGAGTTGGTGAGAAGAAAAGGAAGTAGACAGAGTTGTCTAATAACAATCCTTGTGCTAACACACAGGGGAGAGACAGATTAAATACATGATGGGTTCCAGGACCGATAGCTACCAGTAGCTTCACACGAAATAAGAAGGGTCCCCAGATCCCTGAACTCTAGCTCTGGTCACTAGGACATAAGATGGAGGCTGCAGAAGGTGGCAGCAGTGACAAAATGGAGAAGTCTTACAGGTGCTTGCAGATGCTGGTGGAGTTTTAGCCTGCTGTCCCCTTGGTGGGGTAACGGTTCTGGCACTGGCAGGAACCCGTAGCAGAATATTGTCCTCCTTCAGACTCCAGGAAAGCATTAGGATGCACTCATGATTGATCTATGGATGGATATTATTTTGTGGCACACTACTGGGGTCCACGGGAGTTTTTCTGAGCAAGGGTTGCAATTGCTGCTGTTACAAGACAGGGAGAAGAAAGGAAGGAAATTGTCTAAGATCTTATTGTCAGATTTGGCAAGGGTACAAGCCAAAGGATTTACTCTGCGGAAAGATGTAGAGCCTAGGTTTTTTCATGGTGCTTCCAGTGTTCGGCACTTTATTTGTACAATGTCCTTTCCGCATTTTCAAGGAAATAATTAACCTATGGAGATTACCTAAAATAGGTACAGCACAGCAGGAGAGTATCACCAGCTGGATGTGCGATTTCCAGACTAATCAGTTCACCTTTCTGTATGGTTAGCTTCCTTCTTGTTTGCTGATGTTTCGGCCAGTCAAGGCAATACACAGACTTTACAGTTAACTGAAGATGAGTGATATATCATTTAAAGTATCCCTCTGCTAGATGAGAACTACACACAGTTTCCGTGCTGTCAGCCTTTAAATCTTCAAGACCACAGAGGTGGTCCCCTTGGATCTAGATGATGGTGTACATATTTGTTTGAATGTTCTTCCTTAAATCATGAAGATCATTCACTGTAGATTTGTAGTCACTGGAGAAATTGGTACTGCTTGTCTAACATTACAGCAGGCAAAGCTCAGCTCTGTGAGTTAACACCCATACTCCAGTTCTATATAACCTTAGTGTGTTTTTTTCTCTTCTTTCTGTTTGCTTTCTTTTTTTTTTTTATAGTTGTGACTATAAAACTGTAAAAAGGTTTTTCACTGACCTGAAAAACCTTTTCAAATAAATTGGGAAATAAAGCCATAAATTTGCTAAAGAAGAACCAGACAGACATTCATGAGTACTGCTCCCAATTATCTTCTCCATTTACTACTGATCATTTCTTGGAGAACCAATCCTGGCCAGGGCCTGAATGTCACCCGTTATTTCTTTCTCCCTCTGTTAACTTCATGCCTGACCTAACATGACATCGGTTTGTCCAAAAGGTGGCACTGCATCTTTGAGCATTTCGTGGACTGAAATTGCTTTGGTGCAGAAGAGGTCTTCTGTATAAATAAGTAGAGCTGCTCTGCAGATCTGCTATACATTTTCACTAGCTTTTCAACTATGGAGCCTTTCTAATGTAAGTCCTTAAAGTTTTAAAAATTTTAAAGCTTTGATAAAAACAAAAGCTTGACCTTGAGTTTTCTGACGTGGAATTTTAATGTTGTGGCTAAAAGCAGTCTCTCCAGCTAAGCACATCCAGGTAAGAGATAGCTCCTCTTTGGGAAGCTCTTTAAGGAGAGTTATAATTCTGAGCTTCCAGAAAAGCCCAATGTCTTCCACTATGACAGGGGAATTGTTGCCCTTTCTGATTGCTTGCTCGGTCTCTCTCAAATTTACCAGCTGTGCCATGAAAAGAAATAAAATTTATTTTAATATGAAAGGTAAAAACTTTTACCTAAGACACCCCTTTCTCCTCAAGCCACCAGGCACAAGCTGCAGCCACAGTATTTCAAGCCCTAGGTAGTCTTAGGAGTATAGAGTTTGGTCTAAGCATGACTACCCTTTCCACAGCACTGCCCTCAAAGCAGTTGGACTCCTGGCATCAAACCATGATGGCATGTCCCAGACTATCTCCTTTTCTGAGCCACAGTCTCTTTCTCACAGTTCTCTGGTACCACATGGATGGTAGGACCACCAGTAATGCATCTCCCTGGCTTTTGTCAGCTTTCTGACAAAGGCTTTTTTGACTCCTCCTTCCTTGCTTGCTCCTTGCACTTCTAGGTCTTGCTGAGACCTGGCTCAAGGCACTTGTCCTCTCACTCCCAAAGCCACTGTAGAGATGCCAGACTCCTACTCTTACTGCCTTCTGTCAGGTCAATTTCTATTCCACTTTTATCTTCCTTCTCTTTGGAAACTCATCTACTTGCCTCTTTTCTATCTTCTGATGAGTTCAGCTTCCTTTTCGCTGATTATTTTTTTTCTCTCTATTTCAAGTCCTCCCTTCCTTAGGAGACCAGACTTCAGTTTTCATGTTGACAGTCAGCCTGGCTCCAGTCTTTCACTCCTTGAATTTAAATTCCTGGATTGCCGTCAGCTTTCAACTCTGCTATTGATTGCTGGAGTTGTTCTCTCCAGTTTCCACTCAGTCTTTCCACACCCTTCAGTCACTTCTTGCTTTTCTTCTTTATATTTCAATCTTTCCTCTGTCTTACAAGCACTCTAATGAATTTCACTCTCCTAGCATGTTCTTTAGCCTGCCTTTTCCTCTCCCAAATAGCATTCTACCTTGATTCTCCTGCCTCCTTTTCTGTGATGATTTTCATTGCTTTACATTTGACTGTAACCAGTGTGTATTCTTTTTTTTTCTTTTTTTTTTCTCTTTTCTGGCCTTGCTGTTATCATCTTTTTGCCCTGATTTACACTTAGGACACAGTAGAGCAAGAAACCCCATGAAGGGCCAGTTCAATTGTGGGAAGCTGTGCTCTGCAGTTGGGAAGGAAATTGAATACCTTCAAAGCTTGAAGAAGCTCTGTTTTCGTGTCTGAGGTTGATTGATGCCAGAGTGCCTTAAATCAGAACTCACTGACAAACTTTTACTTAATTTTAAAAAATGTACACCGTTATATAGTGCTTGTATGTAAGATGTGTTTCAATAGCACTTATAGGGCAGAAGTTGTAGCTATGCATGGCTTTGTGATTGTTTCATAATGATTTTATGTTCCTGACAGTGGCCAAATGAATAATGTAAAGTGCCACAATAATGAGAGCTGCCTAGCTGCTTACACAAACATGGGAGCTAGGCATGGGCTATGTAGTGGACATTGCCAATCCAAGGTTTATTCTTAAGAATCTATTGTAGCCAGAAAGTTTTTTGTTTTTTTCTAGATTTGGTTGTTTGGCTTTTTTTTTTTAATTAATCTAATCATCTCCATGTTTAATTCACTTTTTCTCTTGTAAGAGGTAACAGTATTGCATAAAAATGTCTTTCCCACTAAAATGCTTCTTTAACAATTTGGCCATGATACAAAACCAGATTCCCACCAGGAAAGATTTTTATCTCCAAGCATATTGCAGCCAATTTCTTTCCTAATTAATACCGTATCCACCTCCAAATTCCATTTCTCTTCCCAAACGAAAATTGATGAGGCAGTCAACCGCAAATAAGCACAATATTCCACTGGTAGTTCAGTCAGCACAGTGTGTTACCAAAGCACAACCAGCATTTATGTTTTCATGTCCCTTGGACACATCCTGCTTCTAGGATGTTACAATAGCTCCAAGTTACACTCAAAGAGGGTTTTTAACACAAAGTTTGATTAAAGAGTCAGCTGTGTATGTGTCAAAATGAAACAGGAGAGGTAAAATCTTTTCTGAGGGGCAAAAGCAGGGCCTGAGTGGTGACATGCTTGAATGGAACACAACAGAGGCTGGAGCAAAGGGAGGGGCACAGGCCACGTAAGTTCTTCCCTGATGTACTGGACAGTTTGCAGTACCACTCCTAAAGAATGATATGCAACTGCGAGGCAACCCAGTTGCAAATAGCCCTAGCTGCAAATAGCCCTACAAAAGAGGACCTGAAATGGCTTTTCCAAGGCTGAAAGGTAGTATTGTGTCCCTGATCAGGTGCGATCTGGACTTGTCTCACACCAGTGCTACCAGCCAGTGTAATCAATGCTGGCTGTGGTGCCAGTATTTGCAACGTATTCACCCAGCCTTGAGAACAAAACAACAGCGACTGGTCCTTGTTGGCCTTCTTGTAAGACTCTTCTTGGGAACTGACATCAGGGAATTTAATTAATATGTTTAAATATGCTGGCTACCATCCTCCAAAGTATATACAAAATTTAAGTGTCTACAGTGCAATTGTGTGTGTGTGTGTCCCCGAGCAGAGCCTATGTGAAATTACATGCTGCCTTCCAGGAAAGCAAATGCGTTTACCAGAAGAACCCAGACCACCAAAGTCTTTGTATTTTAGATGAGAGGATACTCTAAATTGATTATCAGAACTACATTCCTACAAACTAAAAAGCTTCTGTCTCAGAGTAGCCCTGTGTTTGCTCACCTTGCCTGCCTACAGAAAATCCTGGAGAAAATCCTGAAGGGTACGTTTTCCAGTTGAGAGGATATTTAGAAAAGAAATTACTTTATTTAAAGTTGAAAAACACTGAGAAGAAAGTGCCAAAGCTAGATACTGGCAATAGTCCTTTAAAGTAGCTATAACAGCTATGGACATGTTTTCTTCTGCTGGGGCTTATCCATGAAGCACAGCTGTTGGTTGGTAAAAAAAAAGAATCCTTTCATGTAGATGAAAATGCTCTGACTCTTATGTTTCTAAATCTATTTGCTTAGGTCTAGAAAAGTTTATTTTAAAGGGCAGTTTCTTCTTTAGGAATTTCTCAATAAATAACACATTATGCATATCTTGGTGGAAGTGTTCTCGAAGCTGCCTGCAAAAGCCGCCGTAATGCTCCAGAAATTGGAGGAATCCCAGCCAGGGGAAGTACACGACAGAAAAAAACTGCCTTAACATTAACTCTAGCTCTAGCAAAAGAGACCAATGAAATAACCATACAGATTAATAAGCTCCATAATAGGGGGTCTTTTAGTGTAGTGGGGGTAGTTGACCCCACACTCCCTACAGACCTCCTTCTCCTAGCACCAAATGATAGCAACTCCCTTTTAAAGGACAGTCTGTTAATACATGAACATTTACTATTATAACTACTACTGCTACTACAACTACTACTACTACTTCTGCTACTACTGGTACTGCACAAATAGATGTGGTGCTTGTAATGAGTATGACCTAAAAGTCTCTAGACTTGTGCCCTATGCCCAGCAGTATAGGAGGTTTGCCCCCTATGGCAGCCTTAGTCCTGACCCAGAGGAAAGAGAAAACCAGTGCCTTCCAGCCCTTTGCACATTTTCAGGCTCTCCACAGAACAGGGAGTTAATGCCAATGGTGATGTTTCTTCCTCATCATTATTACCGCTAATGTAATCTATTGGAGAGAACTGCCCTGGGACACCAGCCAAGCTAGGGTAATAATGTGCTGTACAAGCACATAGTACCAGATATATTGTCACCCTGAAGGAAATAAAAAGCCAGAAATGAAAATGGACTGGCTTTTGCGTGGGGCTGGGAAGTGAGCCTAAACGCCTTGCTCTAAAGCAAGCCTTGAGTCACATTCTTCCCAGATTCTTCCCTAAATACACCTGAAAGTGGAATCTAGCTAACCATTTACAGCAGGTGGCCACTATACATGGAACAAAACCATTATCGACTTCAGCAAGAGCTGCATCCAACCCATGGATGGTGAAAGAGCAAACTCATTTCATTACGTTTCCTCTTCATTTTCATTCAAATGGAAAACAACTTTCATAAACAAAGTTTGCAAGGCTGCTCAGGCCATCTGCCACTCATGTAATGGTGGCTAGTCCTTTAGTGTTTCTACTCATGGACGATTCATCTTTTAGCTATCAAGTTTGCAATTAACAAGAATTTACCCTATGGACTCTGTTTACACCTTTGTTAAACTCTCCTAGTTAAAAATATATGATCAATTTAGTAGGTGCATCAGCTGCTACCTAAAAATGTGCTGCTTCTAGATATTACCTGTTAGTCAATTATATTTGCAGTCCCCAGTGTTCTAAAAATCAGCATTCATTCTTATCCTTGCATTTCCATTTTTATTCATTCTAGCTTAGAGAAGCAAACCTTTGCCCAATGGAAAAAACACCATAGCTGCTTTCCAAATACTTAAGGGACATGCTCTGTTTTCATAAAATGGAGGAATTTGCAGCTCCTCATACATTGTAAGGAGAGGAGTCATGCCGCAGCTACAGGTTCTTAATATATTTTCCCAGGAGAGTAAATGAAGTGTGCAGACCACTACAGTTTCTAGAGTTAACCTCCTCTAGAGACAAGTCTGATCTTTACTTCAGAAGGACTTGGTCTCAATCAGGCTTCAATGTATGGATGACACAGAGTCACACTGCAGAGTCCTGGAGGCCAGGAGACACATTCTCCCCCTCCCCACCTGTGTAGTTCATTGTATTCAGGCCCCACTGACTAATGCCTTCACCTTTCCAATTTATTCCACTGTATATAAAAAATTAATAGCACTGACAAAATATAACTTGACTGTATGCTCTCATTGCCTATGGAGCATTTTGGCTGCTAAAAATAATATGTTGTAGCTTTGGGAAGCCAAATTTTTCATGTTATTGCAGCCAGACTGTCTAGACTGCCTAATAAGGTGGAGGTTGTTCTGGGATGGCCTTATATTCTTTTTAACATTGCCTATTTTTTTCAGTGATTGCTTTGTTGGTAGATATTTATGTTATACTCATTTCAGATTTGGGGTGTTTTTGAGGAATGAAAAAGAGTGTAGATTTCCCTCCTGGAATAATTGCTCTATAAATATTAGTCTTCTTGGTTCATTAAAGCCCAGAGTATGAAAAAGTTTTGAACACTTTCTGCCTAAACAAAAGCATGTGATGCCACTTCTAAGCAGCGACATCAGGAATGGCAAGTGATTATTTAATATTCAGCGCTTGACCTGACTAGTCCTCCATATACACAAGTCAATGTGAATTCCACTCATGGAGGCTTTAAAGGATCAGGTTTGTAGTTTGTAGAGCACTAAAAAGCCAGTGCTCATTTTAAAAATGTCACAGCACATGTGGTCATCAACACAATAATTCAGCACGGCTTAGGCCATTGTGCTTCTCTTGACGTAGTGCTAAATGTCATGTTGTTCCTGAAGAGCAGCTACCCTCTGATGTGTGAGAAGTCTGGCTCTCATTCTGCAAGGGACAAAATATTCTGAGCTTCTGAGCACCTGCTCATGCCCACATCCCGTTGTGGCTGACCTTGTGCTCCTTCAGAAAAGGCATCCTTTGTACCATGCCTTCCTCCCTGGCATTTGTACTATGCCAGGGAGGAAGGTGGAACGGTGCAGACTGACAGGGAGACACTTTTCTCCGTTGGAGTTTGCATATAAACTAGGTTTGTACACACAGATTATGCAATTAACCGCAATTTATTACTAGCTGAAACTAGATAGTACCCTGTTCTGCATAAGGACTGCAGTCAGTGGTCAGGTGCTTGTCTTATTTGCCCTGTGGACATGGCACTGCAATTGGTAACTCCATTTACCTCTCCACTTTTTAGTCTCTGGTGTTCTTATGTTCCTCTGTTCAAGACACTTGGCAGAAGCACAGGATATACAGCCTATGTTCCAGTCTTTGCCTCAATCTGCTTATGTCATGTGAAGGAATTTGTTTAGATTCACATGTACAAAAGAACTCAGATGCTTGACGTAGAAATCTAAGCAGAATCTGGGGTCACAGCTCAGTTCTTAGCACCTCCTCAGATGCACAAATCATAGAATCATAGAATGGTTTGGGTTGGAAAGATCACCTGGCTCCAACCTCCCTGCCATGGGCAGGGACACCTTCCACTGGACCTGGTTGCTCAAAGCCCCATCCAGCCTGGCCTTGAACACTTCCAGGGATGAGGTATCCACAACTTCTGTCAGCAATCTGTTCCAGTGCCTCACCACCTTCATAGTGAAAACTTTTTTCCTAATATCTAGTCTGAACCTCCCCTCTTCCAGCTTAAAGCCATTCCTCCTCATCCTATCACTACATGCCCTTGTAGAAAGTCCCTCCCCAGCTTTCTTACAGGTGCCCTTCAGATACTGAAAGGCTGCCATAAGGTCTCCCTGGAGCCTTCTCCAGGCTGAACAACCCCAACTCTCTCAGCCTGTCCTCACAGCAGATATGCTCCACGCCTCCAATCATTTTCCATGTCCCTCTTCTGGACTCACTCCAACAGGTCCAAATCCTTCTTATGTTGGGGGCCCCAGAACTGGATGCAGTACTCCAGGTGGGGTCTCACTAGAGCAAAGTAGAGGGGCAGAATTACCTCCCTCAACCTGCTGGCCACGCTGCTTTTGATGCAGCCCAGGATATGGTTGGTCTTCTGGGCTGCAAGCGCACATTGCTGTCTCACGTTGAGCTTCTCATCCACCAAAACCCCCAAGTCCTTCTCCTCAGGGATGCTCTCAATCCATTCTCTGCCCAGCCTGTATTTGTGCTTGGGATTGCTCCGGCCCATGTACAGGACCTTGCACTTGGCCGTATTGAACTTCATGAGGTTTGCACACGTCCACCCCTTCAGCCTGTCCAGGTACCTCTGGATGGCATCCCTTCCCTCCAGCATGTTGAACACTCCACACAGCTTGGTGTTGTTGGCAAACTTGCTGAAGATGCTCTCAATCCCACTGCCTGTGTTGCCAACAAAGATGTTGAACAGCATCAGTTCCAGTACCAACCCCTGAGGAATGTCACTCATCACTGGCCACCACTTGGACATGGAGCTGTTGACTGCCACTCTTTGAGTGTGACCATACAGCCAATTCCTTATCCACCAAGTGGGCCACCCATCAAATCCATCTCTCCAATTTAGAGACCAAGATATTGTGCAGAACAGTGTGAAATGTTTTGCACAAGCCCAGGTAGATGACATCTGTTGCTCTCCCCTTATCCACCAATTCTGTAACCCCATCACAGAAAGTCACCAAATTTGTCAGGCATGACTTGCCCTTGGTGAAGTCATGTTGACTGTCAGTGATCACCTTATTTTCCATGTGCCTTAGCAGAGTTTCCAGGAGGATACGCTCCATGATCTTGCCAGACACAGAGGTGAGACTATAGTTCCAGGGTCTTCCTTTTTTCCTTTTTTGAAAATGGGGATTATATTTCCAACTTTTTCAGTCAGTGGGAACTTCTCCAGACTGCCATAACTTTTCAAATATAATGGAAAGCAGCTTAGCAACTTCATCTGCCAGTTCCCTCAGGACCTGTGGATGGATTTCATCAGGTCCCACGGACTTGTGTGCCTTCATGTTCCTTATATGGTCTCGCACCTGATCTTCACCTACAGTGGGAGGTTTCTCATTCTCACAGTCCCTGACTTCACTTTCTGCAACTTGGGTGGTGTTGTTAGACCCCTTGCCAAGGAAGACTGAGGCAAAAAAGTCATTGAGTACCTCAGCCTTTTCCATATCCTGGTTGACCAGGTCTCCCATTTCCTCCCAGAGAGGGCCCACATTTACCCTAGTCTTCCTTTCATCACTGTCATACTTATATAAGGGTTTTTTTGTTGCCTTTGATGTCCCTGGCCAGATTTAATTCTATTTGGGCTTTAGCTTGCATAACCCCATCCCTGGCTGCTCGGGCAATTTCTCTGTATTCCTCCCAGGCTACCTGTCCTTGCTTCCATCCTCTGTAGACCTTCTTTTTGCTTTTGAGTGTGTCCAGGAGCTGTTTGTTCATTCATGTAGGGCTCCTGGCTTTTTTTCCTGGCTTCTTCTTTGTTGTGATACATGGCCCCTGAGCTTGGAGGAGTCGATCCTTGAATACTAACCAGCTTCCTTACACCTCTCTCCCCTCCAGTGCTTTATCCCATGGAAGCCTACCAAGCAGATCCCTCAAGAGGCCCAAGTCTGCTCTCCTGAAGTCCAGGGAAGTCAGCTTGCTGCGCACCCTCCTCGCTGCCCTAAGGATCTTAAACTCCACCATTTCATGGTCAGTGCAACCAAGGCTACTCTTGAGCTTGACATTTCCCACTAGCCCCTCCTTGTCAGTAAGGACAAGGTCCAGCATAGCTTCTCTCCTTGTTGGTTCCTCTACCAATTGGAGAAGGAAGATGTCATCAACACATTCCAAGAACTTCCTGAATTGCTTGTGCCTGCTGTGTTGTCCCTCCAACAGATACTGGGGTGGTTGAAGTCCGCCCATGAGGACCAGGGCGTGTGAATGTGAGACTGCTCCTATGTACCTATAGAGGGCCTCATCTGCTGCATTGTCCTGGTCAGGTGGCCTGTAGCAGACCCCCACTGTAATGTCACCTGTCCCTGCATTCCCTTTAATCCTGACCCATAAGCTCTCAGTCAGCTCTTCATCCATCCCCAGATGGAGGTCCATGCACTCCAGCTGGTCATTGACGTAGAGGGAAACACCCCCTCCTCATCTTCCCTGCCTGTCCTTCCTAAAAAGCCTGGGTCCTTCCATTCCAACACTCCAGTCATAGAAGCCATCCCACAATGTCTCTGTGATGTCTATGAGATCATAGCCCTGGAGGCGTGCACATGTTCGTAACTCCTCTTGTGTATTCCCGATGCTAGGTTCATTGGCAGAGGGGCACTTAAGTTGGGTCCCTGTTGAAGCTGGGCATAATAAACAGGGAACACATTTTCCAAGTCACCTAAAACTCTATTTCTGCATGTCATCTGCACTGCCATGATGTCATCCAGATAAGCATAACCACATTTATTTGAAACCATGGTCTGAAGAGGAGGAAGACCTGGAGGCTACACCTCTTCTCTCCAGTAGTTCAATGGCAAGAGGAGTCAGACCTCCACAGCAGTCAGATATGCAAGATGAGTTTCTAGGACCTTCTCATCTTAGCTGTTTCAGATTGTGTTGCAGGAAAACATCCTAAACACCAGTCCGTAAGCTGGTCTGTGACAAAAAAAAAAAATCTGCTCTCCACTGCATGAAACAAGGAACTTTGAAAGAAAATAGCATAGTTCCACTGAGTCAGCAGAGTAAGCATAAAGTCATAGATAGGAAGGGATCTTCAGAAACTCTCTGGTCCATCCACCTAACCTAAGGAAGGATCATTTATTTATACCTCTTTCTTGTCTAATTGCTAATGACTGTCCTGGAAAGAGACTGCCATACCTCTGTATGCAATCTATGCCAGTGCTTCTCTATGCATAGATTTAGAAGGCTTTTACTGTTATTCTTGTTTGTACTGTCCATTATGGGAAGAGGGAAGAGATTATTTTCTTCTCTCTATAAGTGCTTGTGGTCTGTTGTCACCTCCCTAATCAGTCTTTAAGTTAAACAATCCCAAGTCCTTTAATCTTTCCTAATAGATTACGCTTTCAAAATCACCTTCTTCTAGACTGACTCCAGCTTGTCTTTCTGATACCCAGAACTAAGCAGAGCATTTCAGCTGAGCTCTTACAAAAAGTGGAACAAAACAGTATGTCTTGCGAGCTGTTTTTCTGCATGTAAACCGAGATCTGATGTCTGCCATTTTTCCAATGGAAAAATGATGTTGGGTTCAGCTTATGATGCCAGATGCATGTACATTAGCATCTCACTTTCTACAAGAGTATTTTTGAAGTGGTTGACTCTATCCCCATATAACAGGTTTTATTTTGCTTTACAGAGCAGTCTTGAAGTGCATGACCTGCTTTCCTTTGGGATGAAACTAAAACAAAAGATGGTCCTCAAAAGTGTACTTACTGAGCATTTTCTGCTAATGGACAGTCAGTCCACATGACCAGACTAGAGCTAGACTAAAGTAAACGCTCTAAAAGTGAACCCAAGAGTGCTGAGTTCTCAGCCCTGGCTCTTAATTGTATAAACTTGCTCCTGATGCACAGCCTTGCTTGGGTATCCCTGCAGGGTACAGAAGTACCCCGCAACCTTCAGAACCTGTCTTGAAGAAGAGTGCCTTACTGCTTGTGCTGTATACCACATATGTACCATTGATTACTTTTGCCTTAGTGCCATATCTTGCATTTATCCACTTTAAATTTTATTCAACATTTTCATTTCTCAAACTCTCCTTAAATTCTAGATCTGTCCTCCAATGCATTTGCTGTCCTTCTTGTCTTCAGGACATCTGCAAATTTAATATTTAATATTTTCTCTCCATCATCCAGGTCATTAATTAAAATATCAAGAAGAGTGAGATCCAAGACAGATCCCTCTGGCACACCACTCAGTATCTCCTTCCACCTTAACAGCGAACTACAGAAAATATTCTTAGCATATGATTATCTGGTCAATTTTGTCCCACACTGTAGAAGCTCCATGAAGGCCATACACATATAGATTTTTTAATGAGAATGTCATATGAGACAGTGTTAAGATCAAAATATGCAAAATTAATGGCTTATTCTCTATCTGTAAGGTCTTGTCACAGACAGAAATGAAATTATTTTAATGCAGTCTGGTTGTGATAAATTCCAGTGGGCTATTATTTATCTTCTTGTTATCCTTCAGGTACTTACATATAGTTTAGTCAATTATTTGTTCTAGATTTTTTTCTAGGAACTGATGTTGATTATCTTTTCCCTATTTAAGATTAATCACTACGCTTGCCATTTTTCCTGTCTTCTGATACCTTATTTGACCTCTGTGATTCTCAAAAGCTTCATTTTGCACTACCAAATAAAACAGACAGAGGAGCACACTCTGTCCTTGAGGCCAAGTGGCACAGCACAGTTCATGTCCACATGGCAAACCTTTCCCCTCACTCATCAGAAAAGAGTGTTCACATTCAAACTGTGCCTCACACAGGTTATTCTCCATCTGTGTCCAGAAAGTGACTGGGAAAATGGTAGGACAAAAAGACAAAAATATGCCAGAGAGCTTTTAGCAATAAACACTTTGGTTGATCCTAGGACAGCAGGTTAGCTTACAACCTGTCTCTGTTCTAGTTATGACTATAGGCATAGCCAAAAAATGATCACTAAACCATCTGAGATGGCCTAAACCAGTTTAGTTGTGATGATGATGACAATGATGTGCTTAGGATGCAAGATCCATTTTGTTCCCGTAAGAACTGCAATAACAGTATGGAGAGTTGGAGAAGATGCATTTTCCAAAAATGCAGAGACAGAAAACTGCCAGTATGTGCCAATTTAGTTTAGGAACCTAATTTATTCCTTGCTCTGCATCCACCCCATAATGAACGTTTCCTTTCCGTTCATTATATCTACTTTTTCTTCTTTTGGGTTGCTTACTTACTTGCCCTCATTTTCAAATGTCCTTGTTATTATGATTCTGTAATATTCTTTGCTACCCATTTCAACCCAGGCCTTCTTTTTTAGTTATCATATTGTTACATTATGCAAGAATCATTATTCGGTCCTGTCTTAAAGATAGAACCTCTGCCTGCTACATAATGCATGTACGGATTCAATGCATTTCTAATGCGGAGAATTTCTCTCCTTTCCCATTGTTCATATAACCAGAAATATTCTGTGGAAAAACTAAAAATAAATCTTCACCCAGTAGAATATGGTTTGTAATGTCTCTTGATATGGGCATTATCTCAGATTTAGCTCAGCTCACTTTGTATGGGAGACAGACAGAGAATCAGCTCTAATTTAATATCTCTGAGATTGATCTGAGCTGTTTGCAGTTTCAGTCACACGTGGTGAGGTGAAGGTACAGTGTCTGACTCTGGCTGAACATTTATGCCGTGCTTATCATAGTAACATATCTGAGCTGCACTGGAAAAAAAAAGATACTCTGAAAAGCCAGCAAAAATTAATAATGACCTTCCAATATTATTAACCTAACCTGATTCCTTTGTGCTTGACACCATTATTATTCATTCCTTTAATGTTGTGCTTCCCAGTTCCGCAATCCTGAAAAGTGCTGGAGAAAACTCTTTTCCAAGGTTGAATGGGAAGCTGTCAGATGCCTTTCTGACAGAGAGACATGCTGGACTGTGGTCCTGATGGAGGGTGGAGCATGGAGGGAAGCTAATGCTCATGTGCCTGCACCATGGGTTTTGGGACTGGAAGGGAAAACACCGAAGAAGGCACTGCTGACAGAAGTAGGAGGGAGAGATAGATGGGTACCTACAGCTGCAGTGCTAAATCTCTCCCTTGGGAGTTCTTATTAGAGATAATTCAAAATTGACTAACTTCTGAAATATCTATGCTATACAATTCAGCTTAATGCTGTGGTCCCTGAATCAGCTCCAGAAGCGGTATAATTACACTGTCCTGTCATTCTGCCCAAACTCCTTAGTCTTCTTGAGAGGCAGATCTAATTACTCTGGGCACAGCACCAGCCTAATGCAGCCACAGCTCTTCTGGGACCAAGCCGGGGCGTGTGCTGACACTGTGCTGGACTGGATACTCAGAAAAAAGCCCGCTCAGTGATAGCTCAGAATTGTCCTCCCAGTTCCTTGAGGTACACTGCAGGTGTGTCTTATAGCTGGCCTGCCAAAGTAGACCCCAAACCCAGATGAAATGGGTGGCAGGATTCTGAAAGCAACGACCAGGAGGTATGTGGTTTCCCCTTGATCTCTTTTCTGCAAAGCAAGAAGCAAGAGTGGGTGTCAGATGAAACCTGTTGGCCATGTACGGTCCTGAGGTAGTTCCAGAAGAAAGAACAAAGCCCAAAAGAAATGGACTGCAGGACTCCAAAAGAATTGCCTGCAGTATTAACGGGAATATCCAAAGCTAGCTTTTATGTTATGTTTTACGTTATGTTATGTTTTTATGCTCTTGTGTGATGCAAACCAGCATGAGATAAACACTGAAAGTGCTGCAAAGAAAATGCCAGCTCAGATTTTAGGGTGTTTGTCTCCCAGAAGAATAATCCTGTGTACTAAGAGAAGGACTTCTTTTTTCTGAGTTATTTTGAAATTCAAGCTTGTTGGCTCTGCTTCGTGTCATTGTAACTTAATCAGTACATCAAAAACCGCCTAGATTCCCAGCTTCACGTTGTGGAGCTTGTCTTTCTAATGAAGAAAGCCACTGGGCCTGTGAGTACAGTTTGTGATTATAATCTGGTATGACACTAGCGCTACCTCCTTTAAGTGAGGTACTGTAGATCACTTTCAGTATCATCAGACCCAGCAGGGCTTACAAAGACCAATCCAGTGAAACCGTCAGACATTTTTGGTGACTCCAAGCAGCCACTGGACCAAGATGATAAATGGCACAGAGTTTCCTAACTGAGTGATCATGACTTTTTTCCATCAGTGTTGTAAGAAGTTAGACCCTGGCAGCTGTGGACTGGAGGCAGCCTGAGTTGCTCACCCTACTTTTGTTGTCCCACACAGTGTGAGACTGAATAAACATTAATTAAACTTTTCAGTATACCATGACTGTATCAACACCACTCTTTTGGAGACATGCCTACTCAGCCAGACCAGCCTGGAGAGCCTGTTGTTGCTTGTATGCCTAGCAGTACCAGTCATATCACTGGCTGTACTGGTGCCTACCTTTCAGCAGCATGATTTGGATCCATTCCACCTTGATTTCACCAGGAGCCTCAAAGAAACCAAAATGATCAAGAAGAAACGCATTGTAGTATGAAAGCCTAAGACTGTAATCTATTGGGAACAAGAAATTCACAATTCTACATTAAATATCCCATCCTCTCCTTAGATTACACTCACACACATGTTTAAAGCATCAAAAAAAATCTGAAGATAGCCTTATAATGTCTCCAGGACAAGGACTGTTTGTTCATTTCTGTTTGTAAAATGTTTGGCACAACAGGGCTCTGACTCAGAGACTTTGGGGCACCCAGGAGGGCAGAAGACTGATAGCAGTTAAGGGGTGAACTGCCTGAAGCCAGGAGTTTGTTAGCAACTGGAGCAGTTCCACCGTTCTTCATTCTCCATCAAATTTGGTAAACTGTGCTGAACTCGGTGGAAACTCCTCTTGGGGAATCTTGACTCATCTGTGTGACTATGGCACTCTCCATCAAGCCCTGACACATTTATGGCTAAACGGACTTCATTGCAGTCGTGGTCTGCTGCTGCGTTTTCCATTCCATAAAATAAACTGTGCAATTTACTGTTTTCTCTTCTCCTTTCCAATTTTTGTAATCTAGAAGAACAATAAGCACATATATTGCTTTTATGAGAGAAAGTTCTGAGAACCTGGCTACTTGCCTGGTCTCCTCATTTGTTTGTGTTGAGGAACAGGCAGCATATCTTGCCACAGCACAAGAGTGAATAGAGTTCTGTCCCTCTGAAATCAATTCCTGAGGAGTACAGGACAGAGCCAGAGTGTGTTGAGTTCTTCGGGAGGATAATAAATCACCTCATTACTTCTTGTTTTTCATTACAGCCAGTATCAGGAGGAATGTGTCTAACCTCCTTACTGTGTGGTACTGTGTCTGCATGGGTGTGGGAAGGGTAAACAAGGTGTAGTCCCCATTCTGTCAGCTGCACTCTAATATCCCCTGCTTGGTGCAGCTTCTGACACCCTCGTGGCACCGGGGAGAGAGTGTGGATCCTCGATGGGTTTCAAAGGGACAAAGAACAGAAACTGAGCCTCAGGAGTATGGACAATGGATGGGGAGGAGGTGGGAGAAAACAAACATGAAATGGAATTTTCTGCCTCCTGATTTGGGGGCCAGTCCCTGTATGTGTGACAAAAGCCACCCTGGGGCTGCCTAACTAGGCACAGGATTATTTTATGTATCTGCTAGGGCCCTGCATCTCATGGGCTTGCCTCCAATACCAGCTCGTCTATTCTTCCCCCTTGACACGACACCATGCTCTGTGATTGGGTTTTATTAAAGTTGATGATTTTTTCTTACTGTTTCTTTGTGCCTCTCCTTCCTCAGTTGTCCCAGACAAGCCCTCCTATCTCTCTCCCAGTTTCTAGTGCCCCTTTCTCTCAGCGTGGTTCCTATGCTTACTGTAAACAGACAAGAGCAGGCTGAGGGACCTTCCCTTAGTGCTTGATGTATCACTGATATCCATACAGTGAGGTGTATTGTACAGCTCTACTCAGTGGACATAGGCTTGGATTATGGATCCCCAGAATTAACCCCTCTATTGATTCCAGTGGGATTATGTGTAGACTAACATTCTGCTCGCTCTAAGGAGGTCTGGATGAATCCAAATGCTCATGGGCAGAGTGGGCACAAGCCTCCTGGTGAAGGACTTCTGTTTACCTGTTTATTTTCAGTATCTGGCTGAATTAAGAGTTTCCTTCTCATACAGGTGAGCTATCCCTTGAGTCGTCCCACCAGAACTGTTTGCATCAACATTTTTATTCTCTTATAAGAAAGAAGTTCTCCATCTGCCTCTTATTTGAGGACTGGTGGATCTGTCTGTATTAGACATCCAGGACAGGACTGAGACTAGGTCTACCTGGCTGTCTTCAGAGGAAAGCCTGTGCAATGCTACTGTTGAGCCTGACAGCATCACCACCTGCATCCTCACATGAATTCGTCCCTCTCCTCCAAAGTGGGTACAAGTGGAAATGGTTTGAGAAGGTGAGGTGCCTTTTGTAGTTATAGGCCTCTACAGCTGAGCTATCTCAGGGATGTCCATTCACAGTTAAAACTACAGGAGGACTTTCCTGTTCTCCAAAGCTAGGAAATAGAGCATTTGGATGTTGGATGAGCATTCATCAAATGGAAAGTGTTGGTGGAACTGTCATATTTCCCTCCCTGCAGATATACCTACAGTGGCCTGGTAAGGGCTTATTTGCCCTGAAGTCCAGTGTAGAGGCCTAAACAAGCTTCAGATGAAGTAATCCAAATGCCAGTAATAGCTTAGCTGTGACACCATGGAGCTCCTTAGAACCAACTCTCTACCTTACCCCTCCTTTTTTAATAACTTAAATTAAGCATTTCCAGCTTCACCCACTCAAGGAACAGATGTTGCCACCAATGGGCTTAACAAAATTGCTGCAACCAAAACCCATGAGTCATCTGGTTCATCCCCTTTAGCTCAGAATTAGTTTCAGGAATGCATTCATTAGCTCTTTCACAGTACAGCAAGCTTATCCTCTTGTAAATGGGAGCAGCTGGGATAGAAAAAGGTGTCTGTCTCTCTGCAAAAAGTAGAAGAGGTCTACAAGGCAAGGATATGATTTTTCTGTAATGCTTGAGAGATGTCTTGCACAATGTAAGTGTTACTGAAAATATCTTGATGGTATGAGGATCTCTATCTCAATATTTATAGAGGTGCTAATAAATACTGCAACCTATATCTTCAGATAATGTTTTAGAATGCAGACTTTGACCTTCTCAGGTAGATCTGTTTTTTCTTCCTCATTTTCATTTGGGAATGTTACAACAGCATGTGGGCTGTGGTGCATAACTGATTAGATTTCACAGGTCTATGTTATCAGGGAACAAGGTCAAACAGTGTATCTTTGATCATCTGAGTGGCTTATTTGCTGGCTTGTCTCAGCCAGCTCTCTCCAAGACAAGACTGCTCTAGAAGGCCTTGTGCAAGGCACTGTGGACATTGTCCACCCAGCCTAGCCTGAGGTTCAGAGTCTGGGTCCCTGGCACTTTTCTATTTTAGCAGCACAGGCACGGACCATATTCAGACCATCTACCATGGCACTTAAGCTAGACTGAGATGATGCCTGTTAAGATATTCTTCATTGTCAGAACAGCAATGAATGACTCAGAGGGGTAGTAGACAGGGCTGCCAGACCCTTTGCAACCAGCAAAGTTAAGAACTCAGTGGATGTGAGAAGGGATGTCATGATCTAGCCATAATGCCCAATGTTAGTATCCGTCATAGGCAGTCTGAATGTGGACCCTACTCCATTGACTACACAGGCAGTCAGAGTCCAACAACTGGTTACTAAGTCAGACTCAGTCACTCTTAAATTTAAGACCTGGATGGCTTTGAACACCTATGTAGGAAACTATATAAAAGCACATGGAAAAAGGGAGGTGATCAGTGACAGCTAATGTGACTTCACCAAGGGCAAGTCATGCCTGACAAATTTGGTGACTTTCTGTGATGGAGTTACAGAATTGGTGGACAAGGGGAGAGCAACAGATGTCATCTACCTGGGCTTGTGCAAAACATTTCACACTGTCCTGCACAATATCTTGGTCTCTAAATTGGAGAGACGTGGATTTGATGGGTGGCCCACTTGGCAGATAAGGAACTGGCTGGATGATCGCACTCGAAGAGTTGCAGTCAAAGGCTCCATGTCCAAGTGCTGGCCAGTGATGAGTGATGTTCCTCAGGGGTTGGTACTAGGACCGGTGCTGTTCAACATCTTTGACAGTGACATGGACAGTGGGATCGACTGCACCCTCGGCAACTTTGCTGATGACTCCAAACTGTGTGGCGTGATTGACACGCTAGAGTGGAGGGATGCCATCCAGAGGTATCTGGACAGGCTGAAGGGGTGGACGTGTGCAAACCTCATGAAGTTCAATACGGCCAAGTGCAAGGTCCTGTACATGGGCCGGAGCAATCCCAAGCACAAATACAGGCTGGGCAGAGAATGGATTGAGAGCAGCCCTGAGGAGAAGGACTTGGGGGTTTTGGTGGATGAGAAGCTCAACGTGAGACAGCAATGTGCGCTTGCAGCCCAGAAGGCCAACCATATCCTGGGCTGCATCAAAAGCAGCGTGGCCAGCAGGTTGAGGGAGGTAATTCTGCCCCTCTACTTTGCTCTAGTGAGACACCACCTGGAGTACTGCATCCAGTTCTGGGGCCCCAACATAACAAAGACATGGGCCTGTTGAAGCAAGTCCAGAAGAGGGCCATGAGGATGATTGGAGGTGTGGAGCACCTCTGCTGTGAGGACAGGCTGAGAGAGTTTTTATTACAGTCTTTCAGTACCTGAAGGGCACCTACAGGACAACTGGAGAGGGACTTTTTATCAGGGAGTGTAGCTATAGGATGAGAGGTAACAGTTTTCAACTGAAAGAGATTCAGACTAGATATTAGGAAGAAATTCCTTACTGTGAGGTTGATGGACATACTGGAACAGGTTGCGCAGGGAAGTTGTGGAGGCCCCATCCCTGGAAGTGTTCAAGGCCAGGTTGGATGGGGCTTTGAGCAACCTGGTCTAATGGAAGGTGTCCCTGCCCGTAGCTGGGGCGTTTGAACTAGATGATCTTTAAGGTCCCTTCCAACCCAAGTCATTCTATGATTCTCTGATGATTGTCATGATGATCTATGTCATTACAACATGGCCAACACCACGCCCTGACAGGGTGGCTGTGCAGTCTCGCGTTTGTGGTCAAGTAAAATGCTGTGCAGGCATGTGATCTACCAGACGTGGTAGGAGACTCACTGGTGTAAACACTGGCTGTAGAACAGGTTGTGCACGTGACACAAGGTCTACATTGAGCCTTTGTTGTAATACCTGTTGTTGAAACCACAGGACATCCTTGATCCCAAGACGCCATTTCTACTTTTAAAGTGATGCCCAGGTCAAACATCTGAATCTTTTATGTATCCATTTGATCTGAAGGTTTCAAAATTACCTCCTTTTATTTTTGCTAAATTCACAAAACTGCATGCAAATTTTGTGCTATATTAATGTGTTACACATCAGCAAGTTGAACAATAATTGCTGTAATGTATTTAGCTTTTGTTCCTGCTTTTTATTCTACTATATTTTCTTATTCTTTTAAATTGTCCCTTTTATCATGAGATCCTCTGCTAGCTTTGATAACTTCAAGGAGGCCAAGTTTATAGGTTCTGCATCTTAAATCATCCATTTTCTCATTTTCCGAGTGCTGACTAAAGACTTCCCTTCACATTTACTCAAATTGTTATGAGTTTCTAAAATGTTCTTAAAAAAAAAGAAGGGTTTTCTAAAATAAAATAAAATTATTTCCTGCTGCTTCTGCTGGATTGAAACTGTTGTTTTGTTGAAACGTATTATACTGTTTAATTGCTTAGTTCCAATGCACATTGTTGTTTTTCAAATGGATATGATGGATTTGGTTTATTACTGTAATACTGGTGTCAGAGAGGTGTAAACCACTGTGACAGAGTAGGGAGTAAGGTCTCATGGATCAAATCAATAGACTTACCTTTACCATCAGCTCTTAGAGGAGATTTTAGCCTTGAGATATTTATGGAATTACTCTGGAAACCACCAGCATGGGTTCATGTGAGGTGTTTGTGCTGTGCTCCTCCATGTTATAGAGAGCTGACAGAATGTTTAATTTTTATACATTGGCTCAGGTGTCATTTTTGAGCTTCTTTACATAGCAGCAATCTCAGTGCTCAGGTTGCACCTCATCCTTATGAATTGGAGGCTACACTGAGAGTTTACACTCAAGACCAAGGGACTAGGAAGAGAATTAAAAGGATGGTCCTGAATGCCTTGGGAACTCTTCTTTTACACAGTTAGGAAGCTCTGTACCATCAAGCCTCACCAGATGCACAATGCTCCCTATTTTGTGGTTGTCATATCAGAAGGGACAGAGCCATGTTCCCACCCTGCAGCACCAAGTCCTGCATGGTTTTGCTGACAGAAGGTTTCTTGGACCACACTACCACAGATAAGCATACACAGTAGCATACTGTAACCATTTTACTGAAATCTATACCATGATGCCACTCAATTACTACATTAATTAATTCCACATACTGAATAATTATAGTTATGGTTAACTGGGCTCTACTGAACAACATGTTGTAATGAAATAGTAAAATTAAATTGCAAAAAATGTTATGCCATGCTTGACAAAACTTCAACTTGAGATTCTATTAATGTTTCCAGTTTATATTCACTTTTATGTATGTCCATTATAGTCAGCAAGAGAGAATGTTGAAATCAGTCCGTTCTGTGCAACGCATTTTGTTTTGGGCAACAAAATTTAATTTAGGGAAAAGAAGACAAATATTCTTTGAATATTATCCCCTTACCAGACCCTACCTAAAAGTTAAGACTGTACTTTTCTGAAGAACAGGCCTTGGAGGATATCTGAATGGAAGCTGGGGTTGGGTTACTGCCTTGTGAAGAATGGACTTCTGCTCCACATCATACTTCTTATACCCACAAATTTCCTGTCCCTAGACAAAAAAAAAATCCTCCTCTCCTTAATCATCCCCTCAGGGGCAAAAAATTACATGTGAAGTATATCTGATATTAGTATTTCATGAGGTCACACAGTGGTAGAAAGATACTTTCATGTCTTCAGAGTGGCCTTGGAGACTGTGTATAGAGACTCGCAGGATGCTGCTCCTTGAACTGAATTTCACTGAGGTGCAATTTCAAAGAGTATTTTGACACCTAAACCTCTTTACGAGACAGTAAAGGGATTAAACTACAAAATATAATCTGGTCATGTCCAGATGTTTCCTCCCACATACACGTGGTTCCTACTGTAGCTCTAGGTAAATGCAATATTGCCTTCTGACTTCCTTGTGTGAAACTTGGTGTAAACCTATCCTGTGTTGTATGACATAAACTTCTATGCTGTATCACCAATGACAGAATCTGAATACTGTTATTTGGTTGCCATGGCTGCCAAGAGATGGCTAGATTGCAATGGTAAAGGGATTTTATTTACATCCACCCACACAGCATGTTGTCTTGTGTTGTGGCCCAATACTTATTTGCAGGAGATTAATTTACATAGCTGGGATTTTGTGGGTGTACTTGGCAGTGTGGGGGAGGGATTGTACTCACATCTGCATGGCCATTTGACCCTGAATTAGAAGTGACCTGAGACCTTCCAGGACACAAAATCTTTTTCCTCTCCAATTTGGGATCCAAAAGGGAGAGGAAACGGAGAGGGTCAGTGGGAAGCACAGCTCAGCGGGGAGCCGGGCATCAAATGCAACCACAAAGTCTCGTGTGGCAAATGGGATGGTGAGGGAGACAAGGGAGATGCCTTTTAAGACAGTATTTGGCCAGGAACAAGTTCCCCATGGCCCTGGAGTGCAAACTCCCCTCGTGTGGGAGGATGGACAGACAGAGCCAAGCCAGGTCCTACCAGCGTGCCACCAACCCCGGTTCAGCAAGAGCTCTGCCCCAAGTACAGTCGGCACAGGTCTGGCCGCGTGGTCTCTGCAAGACAGGTCATCCCACTGGGCTTTGTGAAAAGGGAGAATTGCAGCTTGCAGAGATGTGATTGCTGTAAACCATTTACTGGATGGCATTTTTGAGGAAGGTGGAAGATGTGTTGCCAGGAGACGGGAGGTGAAAGGAGCTCTTCTGCTGCTGTGATTTACTAGATAGCTGGGTTAATGTGGGCGCTGCGCCTTGCTAGATGGTCATTGTAAGTTCTAATTAATAGTTAGGCCATCTAAATCTTTGCAGATGGGTGTTTTTAAAATTTGAATAAATGAATAAATACAGCTTTGAGGCTTGAGCCCAACTAGGCATTTCCAAGCACAATTCAGAGCTGGCAGGATAGCTTCCATTTTTGATTAGTGATAAATCTAATTGCGAAGGAATGGCTGACTTTCAGAGCTGGGACTGTATTACAAGCCATCTGAGGGTAGGAATCAGACTAAATGAGCCTGATATAATGATTTATTTACAGCAACTCTGATACTTTTAGTAATCCATTATAATTGTATAGACAGAGACTTCATTATCCCTTCACATATCTGTGATCCCTTCAAGGGCTGGGGAGTTGCAGAGCAAGCCCGGAGAGAGGGAAGCACTCAGAAGTATTCATCCTGGAAGGTGCTGAGCAGGCTTGCACCCCTCACCAGGAAGAACAGTGTGTTCAGTTCTTCACACAATTTCCCCCTGTGAGCTATTCAAGTCGGTTGAATATAATTGAATTTATTTTATTTAGGGTCTAATAAGGAAAGGTAGTTAATTTCTGTCAGATAATTAGAATAAACCTCTAATTGAATCAACGCTGATGTAAGTAAATATTTTCACTAGGTTGTTAGCACATTGTCTGAATGTACTCCTGTACATGTGCATAGCTAACTTAGTTTGGGGGAGGGTGGTGTTTTTAGCAACTCCAACATTAATTACGCTGGTAAGGATTTATTTATTCTTTTGGAAATTATTTTTTTTCAGTTTAAAAAAGCTGGGTCTCAATTTTGACTCAAGCCTATATATTTTTTGAGAGAAAATTACATCCACAATCTTTGTCACGTCAAGCCCCAAAAGAGGGCTGTATCATAATAGCATATCACACCGTATTCTGCCTTCTAAACTAAGATTACACTTCCCAAGACAAAGGTTTTCCTTGGAAAAAATGTGCTTTTTCTTAGCTGAACCCCCAATTTTCCTCTGAAAAACAACCTAAATGGAACCTTGTTGACTAACTGTAGTTGGGCCAGTTCAGTGTGCAGAAAAAGTGCCAGTCAGTGCAACCCTTAGGCATGTTCCACTCATAGTTCCACATCAGCATCAAAAAAAAAAAGGCATCAGCAGTGCTGGCTTTGTGCTGCTTAAGCCAAACATGCTTCTGCCAGGAACATCTGTACCCCATCCTCCATTTTATTTCTTCCTGTGGGAGACAGTCCCTTGAGGGTACATACTAAACCTGAAAGAAGGTTTGAAATCTCACCAAAGAGTAGGGTTCCTTTGCTTCATTCCCATCCTTGTCACTTTTGAAGAGAATCAGGCAGGTTGATGTGTTGTTCAAGGGGGCCAAGCACAACGTAAGATCAGTGGTGCCCTGTCTAAGGCTGGAGAAATGGGATGAAGAGTCTTAATTGTTCCTTGCTTGTTTCAGGTAGAAACACGTTTTTTAAGTTGTTATTAAAGGGATAAAAGTTCCCCAGGTAACAGAGGAGCAGAACAGCCAGTTAGCACTTCTAGCTATCTGCCAAGACTAAGTAGACATTGACGCACATTGAAGACTCTGAAATGGGAGCAAATGGGCTGAAGTACTACTTCTACAGCTACAGCTGATTGGGATAGCAGAGGGAAAGCAAAAATACTGGTCTCATTCAAGTCATTTTCCTTCAAAGCAAAAATAAAGCTGGTCAGAAAAAAAACCCAGAAAATTAGCACAGTGTAGCATTTCAGATGTGGGCCACGAAGTGATGCTCTTAATCCCACATTAAATTCTGGGAATCTGGCAAAGCATTCCGGCTTTGGACACATCACTACATCAGGTGCCTTTAAAAATCCCAGCCTAAATCATTGCCATGGCCAGATGGGAACAGTTTTATGCTGTCTTTTATAAGCCATTCCTGGACTGTTCCTATCACAGATCTGTCTTTCCAGCTATCACTCACATCAACACACAGTTCAGAAAATGCAACCTGGATTCCTTGGTTTTTTTTTTTTTTGTTGTTGTTTGTTTGTTTGTTTGTTTTTTTAAGCTAGGATATATTTTAATGCTTTAACATGGTTGTAGAGGACAAGAATACACCATGTGCACCTGGTAGGACTTAATCTACATGAATTCCTGGATGATGGTAGGATGAAGGGAAATTATACAAGTTAATACCACTTTAATATTATATCCACCAGTGACAGAGTGAGACTCCAACAGAAGTTTGTTAGAGGGAAGATAGCAGTTCTCAGCCATCTCTTTTCCTGGGATCTTTATGTCTGTACAATACACCTGATTCACATCAGGATGAACCGTTTCAACTGAGATGCTCTTTCTAGCTGAGTCTGTCCTGGGGCATCTCTCACCAGCTTGGTCCAGGAAAAGAGGTAAAGCCTGACTTCTTGGGTAATGTGAGCTGGATGATAGGTGGGGGACGTGAAAACAAATCTATTGTCAGTTTAAAACACATCTACAGTCCATTGCTGCTGCCCCAGTGGGTGGCAAGGCCACAAACCCCTAAAAGTGCTGAAAAGCCTGTGCAGGAGAAGCCTCCTGCAGCACGTAATAGCTAGTTTAACCACGGACACAGCAGCACTGGTCAAAGCAGCAGAAGGTTGTAAAACTGACTGGCCTTTGCCAGTGTGAATGATGGAGTCTGAAGGTACTATTCGCAATTAAAAGCTGGAGCTGCTGAGCCTTCTGTTGGCAGTCAGCATCTCCCAGTGACACGGCACTACTTCTGCTGGGATTAGTGAGAGAAGCAGCAGCAATCCTGTCTGATATATCAGGGCTATGGACTCAGCCAGAAGTAAACAGTTTGGCTGCATTCAGCGTCTCTCCCTTTCTTCATCCTAGAAATTTAAGTGGTGCAACCAATGTTGGTTTTGTCCCAAAATAACCTTTTATTGTCTGGGGCCTAATCATCCCCAGGTGATACTAAAACCTTTGGTACTCATTGAACTCATGCAACGCTTGGGAATGCCATTGCATATCTCCAGGACATGCTGCTGCTTGCTCTCACTCAGGAAAAGGCAGCCACCCTACTTTAATGGTGTCACAAAGCCCAGGATTCCCAGCTTTCAGGGTGCTGCAGAGTATGGAGACACAAGACATAATAGCTCACTAAAGGCTATGGCTACCAAGCAAGTTGGTGGACAGGACCAACAGCCCATTGGGACACCTACTCTCTGGCTGTCTACATTTAACATTTCTGTGGTTAATGCCTGCAGAAAGGAACAGGCACTTTCTCAGCAAAGAAACTTTCTGCAGGAAGCTTATTGTCTGTACCTGTCGGTGTGGTCTTAATCTCTGCTGAGAAGGGCACAGCTCAAAAGCTGTAAGCTTCCTGAGATCCTCCTGGCCTCGTTGTATGTGTTTGTGTATGTGTGTGTGTGTGTGTGTGGTGACTGCGCAGCCCATAAACCTCTCCTCACAAGCCCCTCCAACCCCAGATTTATCCTGCAGGTTCTGATAGCTTTAGGTTAGTGATGTGCGTGACTACACCAGCAGGCACTTACCCAGTGAGCTCTGCTGCTGGAGGTTGGGCTCGTATCGGTGGCACAGCATTTCCCTCATAGGTTTGCTGTCATAAAGCTTCCTGGTGCTGTAGAGATAGCACTTCTGCCCTTGCTTCAGGACCCATCAGAGAAAGGCTGCACATAGCGATTTGTGAACAATAGGACTGAATTTGTTCTGATTCAAAAGTAATTTCACATGGCTTTGAAAGGGTTTGTTCTTTTTTCTTTTTTGCCCTCCTTCCACTGTTGTCTTGCAGGAGGATTTTATTAAATAAAGCAGGGAATAAAACCAAAGAAAACTACAGACTGAGGCTTATATTGGAACATTTTAACTATTTAAAACAACCAAGAGCATATTTCCATGATGCAATACTTGTTAGAGATCCCCTTTTATTAATGTTAGTAAAGCTGAGGGTTCCTTAAATTCAGTTGTTGACTTCTATGGGTGAGCACGGCAATGGCTGAGGCTTTGCTGGCTTACACTTGTTGGGAATACAAGCTTGGGAAGTGTACACCAGATTTACAAATATTCTGTTAGTCTTGAACACTGAGCATAAATGGGAAAGATGTAAAAGGAGAAGGATATTGAATTACACAGATAAAACCCTCCAGCTGGAAAAGCTCAAGGAATGTGTAGAGATTGCCTGGAGTCAGAAATGAGTTCATTAAAAGATGCACCAGAAGTAATGAGATAAGATAATGATGGGATGAGTCTGTCTCCCTTTTTGCCTCCTCAAAAAAAAAAACACAAAAACGAAGACAAGTGGATGTGGGAGGGAAGAAGGACTTGTAGAAAGGGCAAGGGCCAGCCTGCATCTGCTCCACTCCAGTAACTAAAGCCCTTTTGGACCTGAAGAAACACAGCAGCTTCATGAGATCCCCACTGGAGCCCTTCCCAGTCACATCCGCTGCACGGGCAAGGACCCAGAAATATGCAGTACTCCTGTCTCCCCTTCCTTCAAAGCTCCTCTTCCATCATCTGCCTTTTCTCTCCATCTTGCTCTCAGCTTTTCAGCCATCTTGAGGCTGACTGTACTGCAGCCAACAGGCTGAGATGTTATGAGCCATCCAGAGCTGCCCAGACTGGGAAAGATCTGTTAAAAAAAGGAAGAGAGAGAGATGACCAGGCCACACAGTTAACTGGGGAAGTGAGCCAGCAACCAGAGTGATAGCTGTTGCGGCTGACCTGCCAGCCCAAAGCATCCATCTGTGACTGACCATCTGCCTTGGATCCTGCAAGCATCAACAAAACACCATATTTTCTCCCAGCTCTGCTATCCTTTCTCTTCCCCTTCCTCTTATGTCTGCCCATGACCGGCCACAAACAGGGGAAGCAGCATCTCAGAGCAGAACAGAAGTAACTGTGGCCTCTCGTTTGCCAGGATGATTTGACCAGGTGGTGATATCCCTGCACCAGCACACAGAGCTGCGCAGGGTTACTTCAGCAGGTAACCTCCGTCCCCACAGGGAATTAAAGTGTGGGGAAGCACGAGATACTTGCAACAGCACCTGGGCAGGACATACTATCAGGACGTGGCAGGACATAAGACAAATATGATGACAGATGACAGAAAGGTCGGTAAAAGGAAAGGTGGAGTTCTTACTTAAATGAACAGACAAAGCTGCTTTTTTTGAGCTTTGTATCATCAAATCCTGACATTTTAAATTGTATTATACTATTTTGTTTGGAAATAAAGGCAACATGTACATAGAGGTCACCTCTGAGGAGAGCAGAACAGCTTTATTCTGAGGAGGAATGTAAATAAATGAGAAGCCAAAGAAGGCTGGAAAGACAGAGGCAAAGCAGAGTCCATTTAAAGCAAGGTGATCCTACCTGATTTCAGCCCAGTGTGGATTCAGAGCTTCTTGTGGCACTTATCAAATACTGCCCACTGAGAAAGACTCTGATGAGCATTTCTCCCCTATTTCTTTGTTAGTGAAACTGCTCCTAATGGCTACAGCAGTGCGTGCTGCTGCTTAATGCATAAAGCCTGCTGTGTTTGCCCACACAGCCACCCAAGTTGGTAGCATTAAATTCACAGCGCTGTACTTTGAGTTACCTCGCAGAATGAAAGACTTCATATATAAAACAAACTCTGTTCAGCTCTGACTCACTCTCTTGCTTTTCCACAGGAGATAGTATTAATATTAAATTCTATTTCTCACCAGGAACAGTATCATTTCTATTCTGTTGACAAATATCCTAGCAACACAGGAGTAGAGGAAGCGGAGACAGAAAGTGACAGAGAGCGCTGGGAACAGATTTAAGTGTTTTGCACAACCTCAGCCATTGCGCTGCTGTTTCTTTTGGATGACCACATCTTTTCTGTTTTGCAATGCATCTGACTGCTCTGATTCTCCCTGTGAAACCCCTGCCCAGCCTTCAAAACCCATCTCTGCATGGACGCATAAGTCTGCTGAGAGCTTGAGTGCAAATGAGTAGCATCATGCATCCTGTTTTGGGAAGCAGAACATGTCCGTCTTATGAAAACCAGACAGCAAACAGACATCTTCATGAAGGCAGAAAGAACAGACCCAGCAAAATCCTATGAAAATTTTTGTGATTCAAACAAGCCAGCTTCAGCTGTGCTAATAAGGCAGAGGCGGAACTTTTCATTTAAGTCCTAATGAAATGGAATTACAGTGTCCCACTGACTTTCATCGGGGGGCTGTGGGCTGTGAAGTCTGTTGGATATCTTGAAAATCTAAAAATCACATTTTTAGATGTGATCCCTGAACCCTTGTAACTTTCTGTACTAATTTATTATAAATATAGTAGCAAATGAGTGAGCAAGACTGTAACTTTCCAGTAAGTATTGTAAGATATTCATAAAAATAAATTTTTTAATTCACAATCTGAAACCCTACTGCTGAGGATTAATTCCAGCCAGCCAGGAGAAAGACGCAGACAACACGTCTTATGAATCTGCATGAATATTTGGAATATGGCTGTTCACAAAGAGCCGACAAGCCAAGGATTATCTGTCAAAAGTGTGCAGTGAATAGTATGAGGTAATGAATGCATTTGGGATGATCATGGTTAATTCACAGATTATTCAAGAACAAAACAAAAAGAGGCGATGAAATGTATCAGCACCTGTAGGAATTAAGCATCTAGCTGCAGTGGAGAAAATGCTGTTTTGCAAATGGCAAGCACTCCGAAATGATGTCTTTTACAAATACTTTGTGGTGAGACTAAAGAGTAGGTAGAAAACTCTGGTCACTTATTTCCCCTTCTTCTGCAGGACTGGCACAATAATCCTTGTCCACTGCTGCCCATCACTAAAGACAGAGAGCACATCTTGCACTGAATTACTTGGAAGACTAAGCAGCTTTCTGAATTCAAGTGCAGTTTTGCAGTTGGTAAATAAAGAACCTCATCTAGAAAGAGTTTCCTGATGTGATTTTAGATGTCATTCTCCTGTGCTGTCTGTAAGAGACATCTACCATGCTTGGGGACATGTCCCAGAATGGGCTTCCAAGACAGTGTCCCAAAAACCTACTGGACACTTAGACCTCAGAAATTGCAGAGCAAGCTCTCAAAAACCACCCACACTGCCCATCTTAGGGAAGACCTGGATTCCAGTCTGTGGTGTCTGTAAAAAGTATGTCCTCACCAAAACAAATCCCACCCCCAATTAAGAGTTAAGAGTAATTTTAAAGAACAGATTTCTCCAGGCCTACTGGTGTATTTGTAGCCCGTATTTGTATAGAGGAAGAGGTTATTTCAGCCCCTTTACTAAATATTTGGATTTGAAATGAGTGCATCAGTGCAAATGTGCCTATGCGTCAGTGCTTTTTTAAGGGACAAGGGAAGTTATTTGTTGTACACGAGGATGTTTGAACAGGATTTAAGAAATGGGTAGGAGTCTGTGTAAATTCAGTAGAGCTTGAAAAGCTTCTCAGCTCTGTCCTATAACATTGTTTTACCAGAAGACCTCAATATTGGCATTATGTGAAAATCCTCTCCCAAAGGGGCAGTTTATGCAAAGTGTCTGTCAGGTGTTGCCCTGTAGCTGACACAGGAATGAGCAGGCACCTATCCACAACATGATACACACACAAAAAAAAAAAAACAACAAACCCCAGCATAAATGAAATATCCACGTGCATGCCTGTCTAGCCTCAGAAAGCAACTTCACAATGCTAGCTGAAATTCTGGGGTGATGGCTGTGTTGCATGCTGCCTTCCATTCCGAGACAGGAATTTGCCCTCCACACCCATGTGATGTCTCAATGAATTGTTCAGATTAAGGACCTAATACACAAAGTCACTTAAATCAATGTACACAAAGATATTGGGAAGACCAGATCCCACCTGCTTGTTTTTGAGGAAAAGCACTCATACAACAAAAGCTTTCAGGTATAATACTGGAAGTGGTTTCATTTTCCAGAACAAAGAAACATGCTGGCAAAAGCTGGGCATGATATAAATATCTCAAGGACAAAGATTTCTCTCCTTACAGAGAAAAGGAGGAAGGAATAAAAGGGAAAAAAGGCACACATTCATAAAGCTGAGATCCGTCTCTTCTTTTGTTATATCTTTTCTTAGATCCCTCTCAGTTTATTAGTAAGGTAGTGGAGTTCAATATTCTCTGCATATTTTTAATTCCTCTGCATAACTGTTATGCATATATGTGCACAAACATGTATCTACACTTTTATACATTCACATTCATAAGTGTGTGCATGTTATATATGAAACACATTTATACATACCTGCAACTCTCTATCCTGTAGAGACATGACTTTTGTTTGTAGGTTTTCCACACAACAGATATGATCTCCACATCTTTTACGCAAGTGTCAATCCACAGCCACTGCAATGATTGAAATTAAATCACTCTGGGGGTTTCTTGTAGCACAGTGAAGATCAAAATATGGGCAAACTGGGACTGTTTTTGCCTCCATTGCCAGCACAGACCCACTTTGCAGTTACTAAGACAGAAGATCTGAGGGTTTTTTTTTATAAATGTAAAATGAATTTAATGTTATCTTGACCTTTTCAGAAAATTACTGAGGGGAGAGCAGAGGTTAGAGACACTCTGCGTGTGACCTTGCCCCAGCACAAGCTTCCCTCTTGCAAAGCTCTGCAAACTCTCATTAGGTCCTATGATTTATCTGTCCAAACTAGATTCTGTGGTTTATCTAAGCCTATCTCTCAAACCCAGAAACCAAGCAATTTCCATGACAGGGACTCCCTGCGTGAGAATGGGTTGCTTTAAGTGTCACAGGGGATGCCAAGAGAAGGCGGAGACTTCCCCTGCGTGTTATTGAAGTTGTATATGTGGAGAAACATATGACAGCCAGCCAAGGCAGAGCCAATTGTGCAATCAGCTTGGCTTGACTAGCCTTTGGTGGCATGACACTGTATCAGGGTAGAGCAACCGTGACCTCTGTGTTGCACCCTGTCCTATGTTGGAGGAGAAAGGCTATGCAGCACCCTGGCCTTCTCTGTTGCAGAGCCACGAGCAGCCCTACAGCTGACCCCACCGCTTGGGATGAGCCAAGATCCCAAAGCGCTCAGAGAGTTGAAGTTGTAACGCTGTGAATCTCCTCTCAGGAAGCAGAAAAGAGAGAATGGGAGCAGGAGAATATTTATCGTACCTTCCTACTCCTTTTTTGTCTGGACTCGTGCCAAGCACATCTGGCCAAAGAGAGGGGAAATGTGGTTTCCACAAGATGAAGCTTTGAATGGATACAAGCAGTTTCTAAGGAGACCTGCTCTATAATTGTAAAGGAAATTACAAGCTGAATCATCTGTGGTTTGGGGAGAGAAATCAATGATATTTTGTAAGTTGAACCCAACTGTGCTGACTACTTACCAAGAAGGAAACTGGAAAGAAATCAATTCCAAGAACTTTCAACAAAAATCCATCTTAATTCAGGTCTGACAGATCTGTTTTGTTCACCTTCTCTAAAGAAACGTGATGCACCAGCCTGAAATCCCTATTACTATTGCAGAGACAGGCCTTCCCCAGCAAAGACAGACATACACTGCACTCTAGGCTTGCCAAACCACTTGCTGCCGAGCCTTGGGAATGCACAAAAGCCCACACACCTTTCAGGGCTGGCTTGCTGAACCTGCTGGTGTCTCTCCAGAGGGCAGATCCAAAGCAGAATCCACAAACTGTGATGCATTGCACCGTGCATTGAAATGGATTGCTGAAGCACAGCTGCACCCACTGGACCCTGTAATGACAGCAGCAAACTAATTCTGCTTATACCCTGAATGGCACCTGACTCCTAAATTAGTGCTCTTCATATGCTGATGCTTTACACATTTTAACATTTTTTTTTGTTGTTTTGGAAGACAAGGGGAAAAAAGTGAGACCCTGAATATCTACTAGCATTTGCCCTTCATTTTGTAGTTTTACTTTACTGAATATCCCTGTGAAATGCTGAACTCAGCTTAGTTAAATCAGAAGAGATAATAGGGAGATGATACTCTGTGTTCTGGAAAGATGAGTGAGACTTTCCTTTTGTGTTTATTCTATGTATCTTTCTGGTGAGAACTCCACAGTCAAAGATTGCAATGCCTGGTTCTTATTCCTAATCTTTGGCAGACTTAATCCTGCATGTAGTATAATTCCTGACCCATCTCACCGGGACTCATCTGCAAAACAGACCTGCCAAAATCTGTGTCAGAAAGGCTGGGTTACTTACAAAGGTTGCTGTTACTTACTCAAAAGAGAATGACATAGACCCAAGCTGAGGTACTGACTTCTTCAAAACAGGAGTATTCATAATTTCTTCTCTGCTTCCCACAGTTGTCTTTCTTGTACCTGACTCTTTTTTTCCTCCCTTTCTGCTTCTCCTTTTGTGTATCAGTGTCAACCAAAAGTACCTCATATTCAGCTCAGTGCTGCCGATGAGGTTAATTGCACTCTGCCTCGCCACAGGACACACTCAAGTAGCAGCAAACCAACTTCTGTTTGGAACTTGGACCTTCTGGAGCTTCTATTCCTTTCTCATAGCCTGCGTTCTTTATTACATCAAGGGTTTTGAGTATGGGGTCTATTTTCTTCATGCAGTATATTAAGACATATATAATACACCAGTGAAGGGAAGTCAAGGAGGTTCCTGGGTATCCTTGACCGTAACAGGACACAAAACTGATGGGTTATAGTTGAGGGGTTTCTCCCTCTGCTTCCCACACAACACACAGCATGATGCCTACTGGGCTGGGCCTTTCTCTGTGATTTATCAAACCCCTTGTGAATAGTGAACCCTTTATCAACTTCACAAGAAATACTTGCTGAAAGACATTCTGACTTCACCTTGCTACCTGCTCAGATTGTATCAGGTGAGCCCTGTAACTTGAAGCCCTGTTCCAAAAATACATGCTGTGTCTTTGAGAAGCCAAACACAAATGCTTCCATAAATGTTTGCTTTGGGATGCCATATTCCCCTTGAGCCATGTCTACAGGAGTATATGAAATTTAAATGCCTCAGGATGGTGAAGAGTTTTCCCCTGAGCTTAAACACCAGTACAAGGCGTACTCTTGCTTCAAGGCACAGAGGAAAGAGCATCCTTCCCTACCAAATGCAAAGGCAAACTCTTGAGGACCCAGTCTGTTTGGAGAGACTTAGAGCGGAGAACTGTCCCTGTCTATTCCATTCCCAGGCTAGCCGGAGACACAAGAAAGATCTGTACTGTAAGTATCATCCTTTGGACAAGTTCTTTTGATCTCTCAAGTTCTGCTCATCTGTCTTCTTATACTCCTTTTCACTGTAAGGTTCATTTTGCCTGAATTCAGCAGTCAAAAAGCTGGAGGGACCTAGGCTGTGCTGCTCAGTAGGGCCCTCCAGGGACAGCCACTTCATCCTACCTCCCCTCAATGCCTATCTTACACTGGTATATGGCAGTCTGGAGATGCCTCCTGTTCTCTACTGGCTGTACAGAAAACCCATGTAATTGTTTAGACTACAGGCTCAACTTACAATCACAGGATGGCTGCTTGGATCCCACTGCTGGTGATCCCACTGGTGTTTGATTTTTATTGAACAACCCTTCTCTACAGTCCTTCTCTCTGTTCTTCTTTTTCATCTCTGACTTCCATCCCTTTGAAAATGCAAGCTTTCCATGGATTTCCCTGTCATTTCACATTTCCGCTTCTGTCAGATTTCCCCTTCTTGGACTTTCTTTTATGGCCCTGTCCCTTTCCAATTTCCAATCATTTGTTCCACATTTTGCTTTGCTTACTTCTTATTCACAAAGCTTTAGACATTTCACATCTCCTATGTTTAACCCTCTCTACTGTGCAGAAAACCTGCTGGACTTGAAAGAGCAGGAGGTCCCTTAACTAGCATCACCAGTGGTTCCATGACCAGAAATGAAAACAAATGTCAGCTTAAAGAACTGGACCACTCAATTGATAAAAAAAAATACACTAAAAACATGCTTTTGCTTTCAAGTGAATAGTTTGCCTTTGTAGCCATGGAAATTCTTTTCAGTCTCAGCAAAACTAAGGAGTTCTCAAAAACTTAAGTTTTTTCATTTTTCACTGGTTTTGTGGGGTGGGAATGGGGGAAAGTGTAAGTTTTAGGAAAAAAAAAAAGTTGAAGTCATAAACTGCGATCAACATCATATTCCATTTATATCCTCTAAAGAAGGAAAGCTGAGGTACAAATTTCAAAGGAGAAGCTGGACAACGGATAACAAATTCTACATTTAATCTCTGTTTGGCAGAGTGTCAGGTCACTAGACTAGACTTGGTGTTATAAAAAGCTTGCATGAAAATTTTCTTTCAGATTCTTTTAATTAATTCATCCAGCATGTCTTCTTACTTCCAAGTATTCCAGCCAATGAATCTACTGGAGCTATTGCTGATATGGTGAATTTAGAATTAACATTGTAGAATAGTAAAAGCAAGTGAATTTCAGATTTGCAGAATGCATGTTGGAAGTAGAAACTTGATTCTGTAAGTTTTACCCATTTAACAGAGCACAACAATGACCTGTGTGTCCATCTCGAATGTCTCAAATTCTGAATGTCACCTCCCTGCAATGAATTACTCATAAGTGCTATAGTCTATTCTAAATAATAAATATATTCAAGAAAATTACAATTTATTTGAGGACAATTCATGAAGAGAGGATGAGGTGAAATTAATCTAATATGGAATTAAAAATGAATTATTCATGCAGCTCTACAGGACAATGATATCCCCACAAGCAATAATCGTATCAACATCCATGTGGAAGAGGGCCCCCATTCAGTCCTTCTTCCACCCCAGAAAATATAAGCGTACCAAGCTGCTTTCAGAATTTAATAGCAACCTACAGTTTCTGTTAAGCTTCTGGAGTTATATTTTTGCCGGCAGGAGTCATTTTTGAAATGGAGTGATGGACCTCTGACAACCTTCATCCAGAGGCTTCTGTTATCCCTTTTCAGAGCTGTTGGAGGACTAGTTAACAGCCTGTTTAACATAAAAATTTGCTTGACCCTGAATATTGGAGTTAAGAAAAACCTGAGATGATTTATGATTTACATAGTTTACCTCGCTCTTGAACCTCTGGTATCCCTGTGGGATGAGTATTTCCAGGATTAGCTAGAGAAAACATCATCTTATTAAAATGTTGCCCAAAGCTGCAATGTATATACTATGGAAACACAAATTAAAAGAAAATTGGATTTCCAGAGACTGAGCTGAGATTGAATGATTTCATGTCAGGAGTGAAACGGTTCCCTTTTCACATATGCTTGTTTTCCTTTGTGGTGTCTCTTTGTCTTTATTTCCAGGCAGGGGCGAATGGGGCCCATCTCCCTGCCACAAGAGGCTACTATTAATCTGCGTTTACAAACCAAAACTGATGCACCCTTAACCTGTCACTGAGCCACTGATGAAACCTGACTGACTGCTGTGGGACTTGAAACAGAGTTCAGCTGCAATCCATTGGTGAAGAAAAATATTTTGCATGGAAAAATCAAGATCTCATACTAAAAAAGCAGAGCTATTATAGCATGACACTTTTCTGTTCTGTTTGCACTATCGTGGCAGTGTTCTTGGAGACTATGTTTAAAATGATGCTATAAAAATAAATTCTGATTAGATTTGAATGCTTGATGAAATCAGCATACCATTTAGATTTTCCACAGGGTGTTCAAGAATATTCATAAGAGCTCTTTAATTATTAAGTAATTACAAATCACTCATTAAAACATTATTCATTTCACCATTTAATCATGCCAAGTCATACATTTTAAACCCTAGAATTTTTCCTTTCTTAGTGCCAGATAGATTCAAGGAAAGTTAATTGAATGTTTTTAATATTTAAGTAGTTAAATGGCTAGTTCAATAAACTGCAATAGAGCTATAAGATGAGACCCAAATCACAGGGAGAACTCATGAGTGTATTATTGGGCCCAGGAGGTGGTACACCACTTTGTGAACTGCATAGGATGACGCTTTGTTAAATTAAAAAGAAAACCAAACTTTCTGTCATGGTTAGGTTTGTCTATGTTCTCAATATAGTCCATGACTGTGCTCCCCAAAGGCAAAAATTTTCACTTTGTTTTCCTTAGTTGTAAGTTCTTCTATTGCTTTTGACTCTATCAATTGCTTGCAAACTCCTATTCCAAGGTACTTTCCCTTACTATCCAAGAAGGTAAATGGAAAAGCTGGGGCCAGGAATGCTTGCTTGAATCATCCAGGTGACGACAAAACACCTCATCAGTTAGGAAGGATGAGGACAGTAGCAAAAATGTAGTTAGCATTTCAGCCATCCCATTATCCAGCACAACCTCAGAGAATGATTACACCCATATAAACATCAGCTGCCTTATTTATCTAAGCGTTCGCGACAAAGCAGGTGTCAGATTTCCTCATTAATGAGTAAACTGAGGGTACGAGCAAGCTAAGAGCAAGAGTGAGTCAAGGGCTTCCTGGGGTTAGAACTCAACTGCTGTTAGAACAAACATCTAGTGTGGGCAGCACATACCTTTTCACACCCCTAGGCCACCTGAGGTGTGGTCCTGCCCAAGACGGCTGCCAAAGATCAGAGGACGCCAGACACAAGGCCAGTCCAGAGACTCATCTTCCTGAGCACTGGGATAGCTGTGTTCCCTCAGAATCAATGACTTTCCCTGTAACTATCTCAAGGAACGCCAACCACACCAAGACAAAATTATCTTTTATACAAAACATATTTTTTTTGCTGGCTGACTGTTATTCCAGTATTTTAATAATGTCCGCAGTGGTTTGTTCAGGGTCACGGGGGAGGATGGTATCAGAGCTGGGGACAAAGTCGAGGATGATCTCATTCTCATTCTTCAAACCTTCTATCCACCAAGGAATGCAGCTACCCAAATCAAAGTGACAGGATGAGTTCAAAGGGGAAGCAACAAACTGACCAGTTAATCCAAGCATCATTTCTACAAATGATACTACATCATACTGCCAGAGATGTAGCCCACTCCTTGACCTTATTTTTTGTCAGAACTACTTTCCCTAGAGAGAGCAAAGGATTCTGTGCCCTTGAGGTAGAGTTATGAAGAGCCTTATTACTCATTAAATACAGTTCTTCTTCTTCCCCAGCAGGCTATTGCAGATTCAATATCTGCAGAAATAGCCATGGAAAGGCTGACAAAATACCCATCGCTTTACAAGGTCACCACACAATGTGTCCACCAGTATTGAGACAGTAAAAGAGTAAAGGCTACAAGCCTGCTGTGCCATGAAAAGACAGGTCAGAAAGGTGGACAACATTGCAAATATGCAGGTGTAGCAAAACAGGGGTCTGTGACACCTAGAAATTATAAATGTATTAATCAGAAAATAATTAATATTAATTTTCTTTCAACCCAAATACATATAAAGATGGTGTAACTAACAACATAATGTAAGTATTTTGTAACATTCAAGGCACGGCAAGATGCAATGTAGAAGCATTTTGCGTAAGTACGTGAGCAACATGACTACCAAAGACGGGTGTAGTTGCAGGTAGCTGTCATCCCAGTAATGAAAGTTGCCAGAGAGAGGGTAAGATAAGTGCAAGGGACTGCAATTAGTCAGGGCATCGTGCCAAATACACAAGAAGGATGACTGGCAAAGCCAAAAGGAAGATAAGTGATATCGGGAGCAGATGAGTTCCTTCTTTTTGAGAGCAGAAAATAGCATGAACCATCAGGCATAAGCAAGAAAAAATCAGAGAAAAAAAGGAGACAAGCCCACTTCAGTTCTGGCTTCTCTTATCCATGAGCTCTCAAACCTGATCACCCAACCTTGACAACTAGCCACCACCGAAGACCACAGCCGTCAGTGCCAACTATGAGGCATCATCTCTGCAGTGTTGTGTACTCATAGCTGACTTACAATATGGCTGTTAAGGACCAACAGTTCTGTACACACAGTGATGATGTTCAACAGTGTGTGGGACCCAGCCACGGGCACAAAGAGTGTTCTTAACAAATAGAATTAGTTAAAAGTTTAAAACTTCCCTGATCTGTCAGTCTACTAAACACTCCCATGATGGCAATCCCTAACTCCCTAACTATATACAAGCATTCAGTTTGCATGTCTGCCACACAAGTTTTCTGCAACAGCAGGAATTTCCTTGCAAGAAGTCCTAGCTGATCCTGAGAAGTGCACACATGCTAAGAAAACTGAGGTGCTATAATCAATATCTTTCAAGATGGAAAGACTTTGCACAGCAAGGGGAGAAGAAGGAATGGATTAGGGCTTTCATAATGTAAACTTCGTATCTTCAGCATCAATACAAACCATACTATAGGATCTGTAGGCTAATCTGCATTCAGTTGATCGCTGTTAAGCTATTTAAACTGAAGCAATTGCTTCAGTTAAGTTCCTAATGAATATTTGTTCACACCAGAGAAGCCTTATCAGAGTCAGCAGTAACTCACAATTTAGCATATCTGTGGGCAAGGTCAGCAGAAATATCAAGACCTTGGTCAATGAAGTTGAGTCTTGCCCCAGAATGAAAATAGTCACTTTTTATTATTCGTTGATCCTAAAGCACTTTCTGAAAATGAGCAAAACTGTATCTTGCTTACAAATGGGCAGAAATGAGGTGAGGGAGGAGGTGTGATATGTTTATGGTCTATTTAACATTGCAGGACAATATCAGTGGCTGGACAGAGAAACCACAACTCGTCTTCCAGCCCTGCAGCCAGGTCTTTCAGCCAGGCTACCTCTTTCCAGAGTATGACAGCACCAATTGTCGAGTAACTCTGGGTGCCAAAAGATGTAGAAAAACCCCTGGGGTGGAATTTTTCATGTCAGCATCCAAATGTTTTTGGAAATGTGACCCACAGGCACCTGAGCAGACTAGCTTTGAAAACTTTCCCACATTCTATTTATGAGCAAAGGCCTTCCACTTTCAGACAATAAATTGAGCATCCTCCCTGAGCTTTACATGTTGGGGAATATTTATTATTAATTCCTTTTCAAAAAGTAATTATTTATTGTGTTTCCAACTTACATGAATGAATCTGTTTATATGCTGTGACCATGAACTAGAATAATTTTATTCATAATTTATATTATGGTGATGCCTAGAGGCCATAAGAAGGAAGGAGGCTTCATTATCCTAGGTGCTATCCAGGCTGCCAGGAAGACATACTCTCTTGCCCTCAGAGTTTATAGCTTAATTTATGAAAAAGTGCATTAGGGCTGATGAAGGAGAAAGGTTCTTAAGAAGCTGTGACCTAATTTGCCGTTCTGGTTTCCCATGCTCTCTTGCAATGATGATGACCCTGTTTCGAAATGTCTGGGCTGTTTGTTCTTGTGTGGCAAAACACAATACGGAGACATAGAGAGGGGAGCACCGCTCTCCACAGAAGACACGTTTGACTGGATGTTCATTAAATTGACTACTCACAGACGACTGGAGACAAATGTGAGACAATACAGCTGAGAGGGCCTCGCCAAACCATCTGAACTTTGTGGTAGGCCCATTCGAGGGTTTTATTGCCATCAGTCAATAAACCAACATGTTTGGCCTGACTTGTGGGTTCTTTTCCCTCAGGCAGTCAATGACATTAGATTGGTGCCGTGTTAACACAGTTCTTTGAGCTATGCAAACAAAAGTTTAGTCCTGATTTGTGTTAGCGGCTACCACAACATGCAAGCAAAAGGGGTAAATGCAAGTAATTAGGCATAGGGGTTTTTTTTTGTGATGGCATGGTCCAGACACACCAAAACATATTCTGGAAAGAAAAGAAAACTGCAAGTACTCTTAGTATTTGACTGGTAAAAATGCCCCTGAATTGGCATTCTGAATCATCCTTCCACACAAAACTAACCATGGCTGGACCTGAAATTTCACACGTATGCCAAGATTTAATAGTAGAACTAGGGGACATCAAATAGCAGTTATAGGAAGCAAATTCAAAATAAGCAAAAGGAAGTGGTTCTTCACAAACAGAATTCCATGACAAAGGAATGTAGATCCAGAAAGTGTATATAGGTTTCAAGGAAGACTGAAAAGATTGGAGAAGTCCACTGAAAGTCAACAAACTCTGGTCAAGCTCAGAAAATTTCTAACTTTAAAGAGAGTGAAGGCTGAGAAGGTATTAGGGGAAAACACTATAATTGCTTGTCCTCTCTTGCATTCTTCCTGAAGCCTCCAATTCTCATCGGCATTGGAATCACTATACAGGACTAGAAGAACATTTTATTTGACCTGCCAACATTTCACGTTCTTAACAAACATACCAAGATTATTTGGGTTTTTTGCTTTTGGTGGGTGTTTTTTTGTGTATTCTCCCTCCCACTAACCAGGAGGAAAAAGCAGAGCTTTTCATGTAAACACGTAGGTGTCAGATTTTGCACCCTATCTCATATGCAGGCTACATGTCTACTTGTAGGTATGTGGACGAGATTAAAGATCATCCTTGTATCACAGCAAAAATAAATACTCATTTTTTTCTGCCAGGTCATAAATCTGCCTTCTGCTATTAAAAGTGAATATCAGTGTTAAGGTAAATGCCATAGAATTTTAATAAAAAGCCCACCAGAGTCTACAAATGACATAGATCGAATACACCTAATCCTGTATCACCATGCCAAAAGGATGAAAAATTACAGCTCTCTTCACTTTGATCTAGTAAGAAATACATAAACCCCACTTTTCTTTTTCTACAGTAAGAAATCCATTTCTGTAGCCATGGCTGGTTGTGCTAAAGGGGAAAAAAATAAAGAATGCAGGTTAATTCAGCTTCCAAACCACTACAATATACCACAAAGCCCTCAGCTGCTTTACACACAGCCTTCACCTCAAGAGACTCTAACAATTTTCTTCTTGCTTCTAGGTGATGATTAATACACAGGCTCCAAATACACAAAGGGGTAATAAAACACCCTATGCCATGCACACAGATTGGATTGAATTCATCATTCCTTGAAGGTGTTGGAGGTTCTGTCAGCAGCTCTTTCTTGGAAACAGCTCTTCTCTTTCTGAAACATTATGTTCTGCTTATGAAGGGGATACCTTATTAAAGAAAAGAAAAAAGCAAAATAATAATAATAAAAAAACAAAAAAAAACACAGCCAGAAGGAAATACCATTGAACAATTTCGTTGGGCATTTACTAGCCCACAAAGCCTGTCCAGTCTCATTGGACAGGACCTGTGTAACCCACAGAGAAATGCCTCTTCAAAGATGGCCCAGGGAAGAGCAGACAGTAAAAAGAGAAACAAGGAGACTCTGGCTCATAACTGAACACAAGAGACCTGACCCCATTCATCTGGTCACTGAACCAGCAGGACCTCACATCCTTTTTCTTTTACTGCAAGGAGGCAAATGAACTGCACTAGTGTACAAGGATGAGAAGATAAGTAGGTGTCTTTTGAGCCACCTCTCTAGGGCATTGTTACGCTAAATTATCACAGAAGCGTTTTCTACTCTTGCTAAACCTTCTCTGCTTTGCTAAGTGGTCACCATGCTGGGAGCCTGAGTGGCCGGAGATTGAGCCCATTTTCACCTGCTGGTGAAGAACCATCTATGACCACAGGCAATTAGTGCTGGTCCATGCAGATAACCAACAGCATTAAGCATAAGAGGTTGACCTCCTCATCACCTCACTAGCTGTGCCAGCTTTAACGGTATCCCCAATGTTCACAAGACGGAGAACTTTTTTCTTTTAGAAGTGAGAGGCTGATCGCACAGGTAAAAGCATATCTCACAAATTCAGATTTGTAGAAGAGCTCCTTTTCCCTGTGCCTGCTTCTCCCAGCATCTTTATGAGTTGATGAGCTACAGGATGGTAGTGCTTTGGAAGCCCAAGCTGACAATTCACAGGTCTGCTGTTCCAAACTCTGTACAAACAAAAGGACAGCCTGGGGGGTGTCACTTACTTAACCTGAGACATCTGCTTATGCAGTCATCTAGGGAGAGTCATCCTACTCTCCCTCGCTAGGCTCTGGAAAACAATTGGTGTGTTTAGGGAGCAATTTCTCTAACCACAGGTAGCTGTCTATGCTAAGGCGAATCACATCTAGAAGACCCCACTTCCCTGCAAAGGCTATGAACACAGTGGAGGGCAGACAGCTCAGATGTCGATAGATGCCTACATGTAGGCAAATATCACCATCATCTCTGTTCTTAAGGGCTTTTGTCTACAAGGGAAACAATTTACTGGCACAAATACTGCCAACAATATATTTTCCAATGATTCCTTTTTAAAGTGCTTCTGTATTCATTCAATCAAACAATATCAAGTAATCTCACTGAGCTAAGGCTACAGAGCCAGATAAAGAAACAAAGCCAGAGACCTTGATGAAAAAGACAGCCTCCTTCACCTCCTTAGGTGCCTGGATAATACAAAAATTCACTGCTCAGATCAGCAGGAAGACAGTCATGGAGGTTAACCAGTCATCCTGTTCTAGCCGAGACTGCAGCTGGTCAAAGTGGACTCCAGCTCTGTGGATGTACTGTGGAGAAGCCACAAGCGTAGCCCAAGCCCTGAGCACCACCAGCAAGGCAGAAGTCTTCGACACAAGGCAGGAGACAATATACCCTTACAAATCAGTGCCTTGGAAGAGACATAGCCGACCGCTTTTGTAAAGGCACAAGGCCCTTCCCGGTGAACAAAGGCATCTTTCTAATCTCTCCTGAGCAGTTTAATGAGTCTGAGATTTCTGCAGAGGCAAAATGTTTTGTGTTTTCCTTCCAAATATTGCAGAGACTGCCTGCCATCCAGCACCTCTGTCTCAGCCTGAATCACAACCTGTGTTTTTCCTTAACTACCTATTTTCCTCCAAACTCATCATTGGCGTGTTTAGCTAATAATGCAAATCAGCTTAAGGACACAGCAGTTTTGCTTCCCCTGTGTAAAGCATCCACATATTGGATAAAAAATATGGTTCATTTATTGAGCAAGGGAAGGTGATCAGCAGGATCAGCCTTTGAGTGAAAAGAAGATGCTTTCATTATTTCAGACCTATGTCCCTGTAATCAGCAGCTCACACTTCAGCTCAGGGAAGGCAGCATCAAGACTGCTAGCAGAAACACTCAGGTTCAGACTGTGTGCTAATAGATTCAGGCAAAATATGCTTGTTAGTGTCTAATTAGTCAGCTCTGTATGCACACCGATGGCAGCTGAAAAGATGTGTTGTACTTTGAGTTTCAGGAGCCTTCACCACAGGAAACAATATTTTATTATAATGTAGATTTCTGCATTACTTGCAACAGCCCTTAATGTAGGACAGATCTTTTCATCACTCACTGATGTATCTAAGAAAAAGAGAGGGTAGAAAGAGATTTGAGAATAAATATTTTAATAGATGAACGAAGGAATTATTAATTCTCTGCTTCTCATGCAGAATATAATGTATATATAATTTCCAGGAGGAGCTGATTGATGGTGCAGCTCAGTGAGAAACTTCCTTCATTAGACTGAAGCAGACATGCAAAGCATGTGAGGCCACAATGGGCCACTCAGGCAGGGCAACACATCAAGCTCCCCAGAAAAAGTACGTGGAGAGAAGGGATGAGAGAAGGCTCAGGCAGTATTTTCCTTCGCTCACGTGGATTTCAGGCCAAAGACTTTTGAGCAAGTGGAGTGCTCAACATGGAGGCCTCCCTTATTCTGTTTGGAGTAAGCTGTATAAGCTTTTCCCCTGTAAAGGGCTATTTTTTCCCTTTCTTCACACAGGAAAACATCTGAAGCCTAGCACTATTTAGCAAGTCTTTCTTTATTCCACTTGTTGGATTCAATGTTTTTTAGCGTGCCTACGAAAAAGAAGGAAGTCAGTGATTAAGAATTATAGTCCGAGAGGAGACGTGGGAAAGGCACATTTTTTTCTGTGTTTAGTTATCTAGAAGGCAGCTGGTCCCATTAGAAAGAGCCATCTTACAGGGGGGTGCCTTTTTGTTACAGTTCATTTTTGGTTTTATTGAGAGAAGAGCTTTTTGTTTGTTTGCTTGCTTTTTTTTTGTTTGGTTGGTTTGGGGCTTTTTTTTTTGGACACATTACTTTGTAGTGGATTTTCAGGGCTGAAAATATCATGTAAGATAGGTTCCAAGCCTCAAACTTAAACTAATACAAAGTGACAATCAAGAAAGCCTCTTTCCAAGTCTTCTGAATTAAAATGGGATACTATCAGCATAACATGAAATGGGGAGAGCTTATTTCAGTGCAACCTTTCTGCAGTTTCTTTGCATCTGAAAGCATAAGTCAGATACAGATTGGACATAAATTAATACATCCCAAAATACATAATGAAAACAAACAGTTGGGATTCTGCAGACTCATGCGAAGGAAATTGTTTGCCACTCATAAAAGTCCTCTCACTGACATAAATAGGGCTGTTTGTACAAAAGTTGAGGCTTGCTGGGTGAACCCAGCTGTTTCAGGACATGGAGCCGGAATCAGATGTATACCCTAAAACTGAACTCGCAGACAAGGCGAGGCAGTAATGTGAGCGGCAGCAGGAGGAAAAGCCTGCTGCATGCACATGCTGTATCAGCTCATCACGATCTGTGCTTCAAGCTTTGGAGAAAGATTAAAAAGTGAAACCACAAATGGAAAAATAAATCTCTGGAGTTTTTCTAAAAGGCTGCGTTAGGGCTTTCACTGTGTACTTTTGTTTTACATTACAGACAAAACAATGAGTCATCTTTAAAAGCTGCTAATTGATTGGGTTGGCATCATGTGACCCATCAGCATGGTGTGTCCTTTTAATGTATTTTATAGCGAGCAAACAAACAGAGAGAAGATGCAATTGCAATAGAGGTAACAGGACTGTCCTGTTTATTTATTTAAAGAAGAAAGAGACACCGTATTTAAGCAGTCAGCCTAAAATGCCCTCTTCTTTAATGTTTCATTTTTGTACTACACATTCAGAAGAGTTTGATATTCCTTTAAAGAGAGTTGTTCAGTACAGAAGAAGAGGCTAGTCTAGACAGATAAATTGAATAAAAGCAACAAAAGCACAGAGCAGATTAAGTACAGTTCAGCCTAACCTGCCACAGGGTTTAGTCGCCCTTTGCAAATTTTTTTCCTTTAGACTGAAATTTCCCATTCTGTGTGTCTGTGTCAGGCTGTTCTTTATGCATATATACACAATTTTATTGAAAAAAACACCGCCGGTTTCTGTGAACGAAGCTAGGTAAAACACACTGATTTCTCTGCATGGTTCCCCAAGAAGCCTTTTGTGCCATTACGCTATAGATGTTCAGATTTGACAGCGAGGCTTCCTCTTGCTCAAGGACTTGCCTGGTGCTGTTAAGAAAACAGGAACTCATGCCTACATGGGGCTACATTATGAGCGTTTGACAAACTACCACACGTGGAGGCTTCACAGAGTCTTGCTAGTGCTTTACCTGCCCTGGCTGTGCCCCAGCCCAGGGCTCAGAAAGACTGTTCCTGCCATTTCAGCTATAGCCAGAAGCTGAACTGAAATTAGGGGGAGGTTTTCTCCATTGTCTTTCCTGCCTGTGATGCCCAGGTACTGGAGGGGAGAAAGCCAGCAAGAATCTGGGCCCAGCCTGGAAGGAGACAGCCTGAAAAGTAACCTGGAAAGGAAAACCCTGGGGAAGAAGAGGACGGAGTTACATCAGTTCATCTAAAATTAAGTTACAAAATGAAAGGGAACAATGAATAGAAGTAAAAAAGCTTCTGGAAAGTAAAGACAAAAATATTTCAACAGACCCGTTCTCATTTTTTCCCCAGAAAAATCCTCCTTATTTTTTGAGCTACAGATAAGACAGAAAATTAATGTTTCCTTTTTTTGCCAAATCACAAATTCTTATAGAATAAGACATGTAGTTTTCACTGTGCTCCAGTCAGCTCTTTGTGAGATATTTAGTGCTCCCCCAGTTCTGCTGCTGTTCCCGAGTCCTTCACAACCCCTAGAAGATGAGGAAATGGTCTTCCCTCTATTCAAGACCAAGAAAAGGGTTAGATAGGGGATTAAGTAAGAAAAAATATCCATTAATCTAGGGATTTCTCATTTGTAACACCCTGTGATGTGGCACTTTCTACCTTCAAAGTGCAGATACTGATGTTCACTTGCAGTTGTGAATGCTCAGCTCTTCTGCAAATCAGATCTGAGGCTCAAAACAAGCTCTCAGAAAATAAGAAATTCACAACAAAGCAGCACTCCAGTGGCCTGCCTAGATTAGCTAAGAAGCTGCAGGCCTGCCTCCTCCTCTGCACAGAGGGCTCGAGATAGACATCCTGGTTTGGGTGGTGTCACCCTCATTACTGATTGAAGACACAGTATTTATGGTCTCACAAGGGGTCCTTGTTATGGTATTTCATGGTTGGTTGGCAATAAACACAGTTGGCCCTGTGATTAATTTCTCCGACGCGCTTGTGTGACAGCTGGATTGGGAGCTGGCTTCTTGCTCCCTATTTACGTGCCCAGTGCTAAAGTGGTTTGAATGCACCGTGACCTAGAGGTGCTTCCAGAGTCAAGGCTGATCTACTAATATATAAAGATAGATCTCTCTGAGATTCTGGGTGACACCTTCCAGGCAGATAAATTCATTAAATTACACTGTCTTGCAAAACCACCTCATCCACTAAGCCAAAGAACAAATTCTGAATCATCAAATGAAGTGTGACAGCTCTGCTAACACAAGAATACATTGTTATCTCAGGTGAATAAACTGAAAATCTAATGTATCAGCTGGGGAAAAAAGACTTTGGAAAGGCCTTCTGTCTCATGATATAATCCAACAGAAATCCTACGCTACCCTAGCTGCACAATTTGGAGGAGCAAAAGACAGAAAGAGGATGCAATGAGACACCTTACTCTCTAAGGATGAAATAATTTAAACAACCTTAATTTCATTGCTGGTTTAAAAAGCATTTTCTTTGCTGTAAGGGAAAAGTATTGATCCAAACACCATTATAGCCTAACTTCTTTTTTAGAACACATTAGAAGTTTAGCACCATGTCTTAGGCTAAGAGTTGCAGAGTTAGGCCCTGAATATTTACTTTTGTTTTGGCCTTTAGTGTTACTTTAAACAGAAGGGAAGAGCATGTTTTCCTTCAATAGCCCTTGTATCTTGCTGCGATTATTGGGTTAGGTCCTAAGAAAATTGGGATTTGAATAAATCATATTACACTCAGAGTAGAAGTGTGCAAACACAATTTTATCTTTTGATCTCAAAGCATCTTGAAAAATTAAAGAAGACTTAGAAGCCCTCCACCAAACAGCAGGAGAGTGAGAGATGCTGAGAAGCAGAAATGACAAAGTCAAGGCTCCCTACCTAACCTAAAAGAGTGCCAGGAGGTACCTGGGAACAAGCTTCAGAGCATTTGATGGCAAATACAGTTGTATGAAACTTCTGCAATGAAAGCCCAAACCAAGCAGGTAACTCAGCAGAATTTTGATTTTCTTACAGCCACCATACTTGGTCAACATACTCTAAAACATCCCCCTGGATTCAGAGACTGTCTCACAACTTTGGGTTGTGGCTTGAGTAAACCAGGGCTGAGTTTCAGTCGAACAGTCCTATTTATAGTTTCCAGCAGACACCAGGCCAAACTCAGTGGTTTTGCATGGTTTCCATCTGAAAGCCGGCAAAAATTGGCCATTTCAGCTGATTTTTTGCTTTGGGTTTTTGGAGCGGAGGAGAGGAAAGAGGGAAGGTTCATTCAAAAATTGAAGCGATGAGCAAAAATAAGAGTCTACGAACCTCACCAGCCAAAACTACAAAAGGTTGACATAGAGCCCTGGGAACAGAAACCACGGTGATTTTCCTGTCTCCCGTGGTAAGCAGAGACTGTGTGGTGAGTGATAGTGCTGTAGGAAAATGTCTGAAAGGATCTCCACAAGCAGGAGGTGGATTGAATGGACAAGAAGCCAACTGATTGCTGCTGGTTGGATCCTGTCCTCCCACATTAAGAACTTCTGCTGTAAAATCACCAGCTCACACATCAGCAGCAAAAGCCTTTACAGCCTGCACCTCTCAGCTGTGAAGCCCCAAAGCATGCCAAAAGGAAGCCATGTGGTCTTCTCAGTGGTTGGAATAAAAGTATGGGAAGCCTGGAGGTACTGAACCACTGACTCAGAGTGTGACTGTAAGGAAGTCACTCCACCTTCTTGTGCTTCAGTCATACTAGTCCAAATTAGCTTAAAAAGTAGGAATCACTAAAAAAAGGACCCACTCTGACTAACCTATTTGTTGAGTCACCATGCATGTGATGTCTCTGGAAGTTTTCTTGGCATATAAAGCACCTTCCCAAAAAGATAATTACCCTAGATAGCTCAGGTTCACAATACTGGAAAGGGAGCTCTTTTTAAAAGAAACTAGAAAATGTCAACAGAAACTATCTGTGGAGGCAAAACTGACCTACAAGTCCAGATGCCATTTTCCAAAAGGACGTCTGGAGTCACTGTTATTTTACTGTTGCTCATTTTCACTGGATTATTTACTACCTTATAATTTTCAAAGGGATGGAACAAAACAGACCAGAATGAGAAATTACTGAAATGCACTTGCTAAAATGGAAGAAGATGTCAAGATACACTTTTTTCCCTTCCTTCAGTTAGTGAAGCTGAATTATATTATCATGCATTTATCTTACATTTCTGCACTGAAAGGTACACAGCAATTTGGCAAGCATTAAAAAGACTTTGGTAAAACTTAAGTGAAAAAAATTAGGTGAATGGTGTTATTCACACAGTATAATGGAATGAACAGAAAATACTTTAAAAGTGTCAAGCCCCTTCTCCTCCTCTGATCCCAGCAGTATTTCCCAAAGCCTTGACTCCAGCTCCCAGGTAATGCACAAAGAAATGGGGGCAGATAAAAAAGCCATATCTGTAACAGAGAAGGAAATACAGGCTGAAAGCTGGATTAAGACTCCCGAGCACCACAACCTTTTGTGCTGGCTTTAGTTTAAGAGGAGCTTAGATGCAAAACACACCTCTAGTGAGCTAAGGAACAGCCAAGCTATGGATATCTGCTGTAGCACGCTCTTTCTGATCCATGCAGGTATTACAAACAAAAACACTTGACCACGCCACAGTGCCAAATCTGCCCAGTATTAGACTTATCAAAGAGTGTGAACACATGCAGAAACATATGCCCTCTCCTGCTTTGTTCCCTTGACCATAAATTTGAGGCAGCACTGAACAAAAAACTCTGAAGCTCATTAATACAAAATGTTAATCACTCTCAAGAAGAGTGGTTTTAACCCTAATCAATGGATACAATTACACTGTGTGGTTGTCAACTAGGAATAATATTCATGGAAAAGAGCAAAAAATAAATCCTAATTTATTTCTGTAAGGATGGAGGTTAACAAAATGTATTCGACCATATGCACCACTAGAACTACACGTGTTAGTTGAACGTGCTACACTGCTACACGTGCTAGTGTGGTGCCAAAGAGTCAAGCAACTCACCCCATGCCTAAGCAGAGCTCAACTGATACAGGTGAAAATCACAAAAAGCTGACTTCAGGTGGAGAAGGACCTCTGAACGTCATCTAGTATAACCCCTGATCATCTCATTCCTTGAAAAAAAGCAGGAGTAACGCTGAAGTTAGGTCAGGCTATCCAGATGAGTTTTGGGTATCTCCAAGGATGGAGATTGCACAGGTTCTCTGGACAACCTCTTCCACCTCTTAAAAAATCTTGGGAAATCCTTTTTCCTTATATAGAGCCCACATTTCCCTTTCTGCAACTTGGGTCTCTTGCCCCTTGTCTTCTTTCTGTGCATCTCTGAAAAGGGTCCAACACCACCTTTTTTGGTTGGTGTTATCTTCCCCCAAAGCCCTCTCTTCTCAGGCTGAACATGTCAAGCTCCCTCAGCCTCTCCTTGTTCATGGTGTCCCCCAGTCCCCAGCCATCCTAGTAGCCCCACAGGCTTACTCCACTTTCTCAACAATCCTGCAGCCCTGCTGTGACCAGTGGCCCAGCCATAGTCAACACTGAATCACAGGAAGATTTAGACTGGAAGGCATGGGCGTTGGTGTGGGTCCTGCCCTCTCCTCAACAACAGCAGCATTCACTGATGTAGCTTCTGCTGCTGCTTTTGGTGGTATCAAGCTAACAAAGTTTGAGAAGCCTTATTCTAGAGTGGAAACTTCTAAAATATGCCCAGATCCCGCAACTTCCTGCAGCTGCTCAAAACCTCCTTGCCTTCATATGCATGCCTGAACACAATATGCAGGATCTTCATATTTAAAGGTTTCAGTAGCATGTGTATTACTCTGTGGGAGTCTATTTATAGCTCCCTGATGCTCGCAGCACTGGCCTCTTTGTACTGCTCGCTGGTCATGTAACCTGGCTCTTGCCCAGGACGGTGTTACTGGAAGACAGCGGGTATCCTGGCTATGCTTTCAGAAGTGGCCAAGAGGCAGCTGAGAGCAGTAAAGAACATAACATGGACCTTTGCCCTTCCCAAATTGTAGGGCTGGCTGGGCAGTGGTCTGATCCCCAGAGTATTTCTGCTTCCATTTACCTCAGCTCAGAGGCAGAGCAGAGGAAAATTCCTGGTCGTATATACACTTGGGGAAGTGCCTAAGCTGGACCTCTCTCCTGACACTAACAAAACATCTAAACCAGAACTGGATGTGCAGGTTTAGGCAACTAACTCCCACCCCCTACAGGGACTGAAGGACTTGGATGCCAGCAGTCTCCCATGCTTCCCAGGAAGTCTCTGGGGACTGACCACCCTTCCAGAGCCATGCTGCAGGCTTGCACATCACCTCAGGCAGACTCGCCATGTCATTTCTCTAAGGTCACGTTTTCATCTTGCCTTTCACCCCTTCTCCCATCTGCAAGAAACAGAAACCTCTTTTTCCCTCTCTCTTGAACACCTACCCCTCTAGACTCAACTTCTTCCCCCAGTCTGTTCTTAGGAACAGATAACCAACTTAATGTTTACACGGTGAGAGCCAGATAAGACATATCCCACAATACTGCTTGTACCTCATGGTCCCAGAAATTCTAAAATGGTTTTCAAATGCCCTTTTTTTCCAGGGTAAGGACTCCCACGGTTGCTTATGCTGGCATTAATGCAGCTTTTAACTGCCCGAGAACACAAAGTGCATGTACACAGCAGACAATCAGGTCCCACATATTTATTTAGTAGATTAAAGATCTTATATTAGTTTAAAAGACACAAATGTCAAGGGGAAAAAGGACTGCATAGCATAGCTCTCAGAAATAGTCAGATTCCAATTACTGTAATTATATCTTTCAAAGGTAAGGTATGAAAATTATCACTTAAACGAGGGAACAAGGAAGGCAGTACCTTATTTCTCATCTTATCTTTGTCTCCATGCCATTGTACTGAATTGCCATGATTACATTTTGTTAAAATCTTTTCATTTTTCTCACCACTCTCTGAGGATGTAAGGCTGAGTGAACAAAGAAGGGTTATCAACCCAAATTCAATTTTGCAAACTCCTAAAGGGAAATATTTATGAAAATGCAGACTTCAGAAAGATCAGATTCCAGCCTAACTTTCCTTTATGTGTTCGATAAGTGCATGAACAAGTGCAGATGCTTCAGTGTTGGGGCTGGTTTTGGTTGGGGAGTGGGGGTATAGCAAAATTAGGAGCATAAAAACACCTCCTGCAGAAGGAAGTTTTGTTTAGCAAAACATGTCATCTTCTCCAGGTTTTTCTCTTTCCTGCCTTCCTGTAACCTCTCTGTGACTTCTGGATCTTCCTTCTCTTGAGCAGCTACAGGTGACTCCAGTTCTCATTGAGCCATTACTACAATTGTCTCTCACAGACAGTGTGTTCCTGCACTGGCTGCTGCTGAGATCCCCACCAGCTCCTGCTTTCTTCCCAACTAGACAGTGTCTCCTGCACCATGAGTTACACTTCGTGATGTAGTCGCCATCACGGAAAAGTGGTGGGACAACTCGCACGACTGGAGTGCTGCAATGGATGGCTATAAACTCTTCAGAAGGGATAGGCAAGTAAGGAGAGGTGGTGGGGTGGCCATGTGCGTTAGGGAGTGTTATGAATGTCTTGAACTTAATGACAGTGACAATAGCTTTGAGTGGTTTTGGGTAAGAAGCAGGGATAGGGCCAACAAGGGAGATATCATCGTGGGAGTCTTTAACAGACTGCCCAACCAGGATGAAGAGGCAGATAAAATATTCTATACGCAGCTCGGAGAAGTCTCACAATCGCTAGCCCTTGTCATCGGTGGGGATTTCAACCTACCAGATGTCTGCTGGGAATACAATACAGCTGAGAGGGAACAGTCTAGGAGGTTCTTCGATTGCATTGAGGATAATTTCCTGACACAGCTGGTGAGGGAGCCAACCAGGGAAGGTGCCCTGCTGGACCTGTTGTTTGTAAACAGAGAAGAACTTGTGGGGGATGTGACAGTTGGAGGCCATCTTGGGCATAGTGATCATGAAATTATAGAGTTTTCAATTCTTGGAGAAGCAAGGAAGAGGGTTAGCAGAACTGCCACCTTGGACTTCCAGAGAGTGGACTTTGGTCTTTTCAGGAGCCCGGTTGACAGAGTCCCTTGGGAGGCAGTCCTGAAGGGCAAAGGAGTACCCTGGATGCTTTTCCAGAAGGAAGTCTTAAAGGCACAGGAGCAGGCCGTTCCCATGTGCTGAAAAACGAGCCGTTGGGGAAAAAGATGGGCCTAGCTGAACAGAGAGCTATGGTTGCAACTCAGGGGAAAAGGAGAATTTATGGCCTTTGGAAGAAAGAGCAGGCCACTCATGAGGACTATACAGATGCTGTGAGGCTATGCAGGGAGAAAATTAGAAGGCCCAAAGCCCACCTAGAACTTAATCTGGCTTCTGATGTTAAGGACAACAAAAAAAGTTTCTACAAATACATTAGTAATAAAAGGAGGACTACGGATAATCTTGATCCTCTAGTGGATAGGGGCAGAAACATAGTGATAAAGGATGTGGAAAAGGCTGAGGTACTTCATGCCTTCTTTACCTCAGTCTTTAGCAGTAGGACCAGTTGTTCCCTGAGTATGCAGCCCCCTGAGCTAGGAGACAGGGACAGGGAGCAGAAGACAGGGACAGGGAGCAGAATGAAGCCCCCATAATCCAAGGAGAAACGGTTAGCAACCTGCTACAGCACTTAGACACACACAAGTCTATAGGGCTGGATGGGATCTATCCGAGGGTACTGAGGGAGCTGGTGGAAGTGCTCACAAAGCCACTTTCCATCATTTTTCAGCAGTCCTGGCTAACCAGGGAGGTCCCAGTTGACTGGAGGTTAGCAAATGAGACACCCATCCACAAGAAGGGTTGGAGGGAGGATCCGGGGAACTACAGGGCTGTCAGTCTGACCTCGGTGCCAGGGGCAGTTATAGAACAGATCCCCCTGAGTGCCATTACACGGCATGTACAGGACAACCAGGGGATCAGGCCCAGTCAGCATGGGTTCATGAAAGGAATGTCCTGCTTGACTAACCTGATCTCTTTCTATGACAAGGTGACGCACTTAGTGGATGAGGGAAAGGCTGTTGCATGTTGTTTACCTGGACTTTAGTAAAGCCTTTAACATTGTTTCCCAGTGCATTCTCCTGGAGAAACTGGCTGCTCATGGCCTGGACAGCTGTACTTTTCACTAGGCAAAAAACTGGCTGGATGGCTGAACCCCGAGAGTGGTGGTAAATGGAGTTAATTCCAATTGGCCACCAGTAACAAGTGGCGTTCCCCAGGGCTCAGTACTGGGGCCAGTTCTGTTTAATACCTTTATCAACAACCTGGACAAGGGGTCTAAGTGTACCCTCAGTATATTTGCAGATGACACCAAGCTGGGTGGGAGCATTGACCCATTTGAGGTTAGGATGTCCCTACAGAGGGATCTGGACAGTCTGGACCGATGGGCCAAGGCCAATGGTATGAGGTTCAACAAGGCCAAGTGCCGAGTCCTGCACTTGGGTCACAACAACCCCATGCAGAGCTGCAGGCTTGGGAAGAGTGGCTGGAAAGCTGCCTGGCAGAAAAGGACCTGGGGCATTGGTCAACAGCCGGCTGAATATGAACCAGCAGTATGCCCAGGTGGCCAAGAAGACCAATAACATTCTGGCTTGTATCAGAAATAATGTGGCCAGCAGGACTAGGGAAGGGATCGTCCCCCTGTACTTGGCACTGGTAAGGCCCCACCTCAAGTACCGTGTTCAATTTTGGGCCCCTCACTACAAAGAAGACATTGAGGTGCTGGAGCATGTCCACAGAAGGGCAATGAAGCTGGTGAGGGGTTTGGAGAACAAGTCTTATGAGGAGTGGCTGAAGGAACTGGGGCTGTTTAGCCTGGAGAAAAGGAGGTTAAAGGGACACCTTATCGCCCTCTACAACTACCTGAAAGGAGTGACAGGATAAGAGGAAATGGCTTGGCTTCAAGTTGCACTGGGGGAGGTTTAGGATGGACATTAGGAAAAAAATTCTTCACTGAAAAGGTTATCAAACATTGGAACAGGCTGCCTGGGGAAGTGGTGGAATCGCCATCCCCGGAGGTATTTAAAAGACAGGTAGACATGGTGCTTAGGGACATGGTTTAATACTGGTTTTGGTAGTGCTAGGTTGATGGTTGGACTTAATGATCTTGAAGGTCTTTTGCAACCTAGATGATTCTATGATTCTATGGTTCATATAACCTCATCCCATTAAATGATGTCTCTACCAGTGAAAGCAATACTTTTCTCCTTGTCCTTTTTCTGAACATTGATGGCACCAAAATAACTCAGGACCATTTTTTTCCAGCAAATTCCGTTCCTTAACTCAATACAAGGCCTTCATCCTTCTCAACAGCTCAGGAGTCTTCTGCAGACTTAACCTCATGAAGTGCAGAGCACTGAGTATGTTTCATGTCCATTGAGCATGAGGCAGCCTCAGCATGCAGGAGTTGGGCGCAACATGGCAATACCTTCCCTGTGGCAGAGCTGTCCAGAAAAGTGCTTTCTGTAAGCTTCCGTCACTCTAAAGGAAATGACAGGCAGACTTGCTGTCATTTTCTCTTTTGGTGTCAGGACAGAGGCCTCTTGGGAGAGGAGGAAGCTAAGGGAAAAAGAGACATGAGGAGAAATAGTGATGGGGAGCAAAGAGAAGAAGGGTTGTGAAGTTTAAGGGCTCAGATATGAATGGGAAGGTAACAGGAGGAGGCCACCAAGCAGAGCATCTCTGACAACATCCATCATGCACAGAAGGCATCTGGGTTGGTGGCCACTGTCTGATAGTGCCCCACTTGGATATGCAAATGAACAAGGGAAGGAAGATAGCCCTACCAGCCTGGTTATATCCCCACTAGGAAATTTGCTTTTCCTGGCACCACAGACAGACAGCTTGATGCCGTCCAGGACAAGGCAGATGATGACGTCCTGTGACTTGGGGAGGTCTTGGATAGGGAGGGCACAGATGAAGAGATGACTGCTCAGCAAGAGGCAGTGGGGCAGCTGGTAGAAGGACTGTAACACCGTGTCCTTGGGGCAACCATTTGACCAGTCCCTGCTCTGCCTGGAGGTACCTGAGTCAGGAAGGCCTGGAGATCTAACATGCCCATCCCCTCCGCTCTGCAGAGGATTTTCCATTCATTTGATGTTCCCTGCAAGCAGCACCAGGCCAGACCAGTGGGGATCCTTGGGGTGGTACCTTATCCCCACATGTGTCTGGGCAAGACCTGAGGGTGAAGGAAAGGAGAGATCAAGGGCAAGCATGCAGAGGTCTGCATGGGGGCAAGGAGCCCTCTGCCACTGTACGTTGGTGAGTAGGGAAAGCACTGTCAGTGATGCCACTAGCAGAAACCCTCGGGTTTTATTTGTATGCCCCCTAGCCCTCCAGGTGACTTCTGGGGAATTCACAACTACACATAACCAGAAGTGGAAATGGGACTGAACTTAGAAGAAACATAGCAAGAAAGCTGTTTTGCTGTGAGAAACCTCCTCTACTATATTGTTCATATTTCTCCGCATCTAGTGGCAGAAAAGATTTGGTGAGGTAAGGCAAATATATGGATTCAGCTTCCTAATAGCGAATAATTCACAGAACTAGCAATGACCAAGACAGAAGCAGGGTTATTAACATTGCTGTGGACTTTGATGGAACAATTTGACGACTGATTTTCAGCCTCTTTTTGAAGCAGAAATTTGTAGTCATGAACACTGCATTTCAAGGTAACCCTGCTTAAATTAAACCAGGCAGCACTGAACTCTCCTTGGAACTTATTAAATTAATGACAGAAGACTTTAGCAAGGACTTCTTTCCCCCATCTAATCTGTGTTAAGTGTGGAATTAGTGCTTTTAAAACAAAAATGCAATTTAAAAATTCAAAGTGTTGAAACTCGTACCGAGCATTTAGCTTCTCCAGTAATGCTAGACAACTCCTACGCACACCAGGTCAGAGTAATATGGGTCAGAAATGAAAAAATGCAGATAAAAGCTCAGTTATAAACTACAGACATCATGTTTAAAACAAGTAAAAGCACAAATGTAATGGCTAGAATTCCAAGCAGTCAAGAACCAGATGAGAAATGAAGTGCACATTTCAAACAACCATTTGAACAACTTCCGTATGGATGCAGTAGATTCTTGCTTGAAGTTTTGAAATAAAGGATGTCTGTCTTCTGAGAAACTATGCTTCAGCACGGCAAGGAGTGATGACCTTGACACGTAAATCTTTAAGTAAAATTTTCTGCTCTTTGTTTGCTGGAGCTCAGACTTAAGGATAATACAGCTACCTTCCAGCCTTACAGTCTTTGAATCTTCGCATGTAGACCTGCCGAGTGTATCTAAAGCTCTCCATCTAGTGGCAGTTGTAAAGAGCCATGTCATGTTGCTCATTTGGTCAAGGTTCAATAAGATTGTTACTGTGTGCTGCACATGCACTGTATGTGCACATGTAGATATAAAGCAGCACTACCAACGCAAGGCCCATCTCATCCCACTCTCCAACACTGTCTTTGCTGACTGTCTTCTCCTAGCTGGGATAGGGGCAGCCACAGCTTTTTCCTGTTGCCAGTAATAATTATTCGAGAAAAAAAAAATGAATATTCATCAACTTCCTCATGGCATTCCCACCCTACAAGTGCCTTTCCTTTGAGATAAGCAAGTTTTGTGAATCCTTATTAGTATGGATGTCCGAACCCTGGAGTTGGTGCAGGTGACATGATGTGACACAGAGCAAAGTAAGGATGAGAGGACCACCAAAGTTCTTAGCCAGCTCTGTGGATCTGTGTCTCTAAAAAACACCTCCAGAAGGAGCAGAGAGAGCATGTGAGGGAAGAGGAAAAAGGGAGGAAGCTACAGGGAAAGAAGTAAACATTTCTCATCCAAACTCTTTTGTGTCTTCATCTATAAACCAAGTAAAATCTCTCTGCAGTTCCATCATGGTCACTGAGCTAGTAAATGCTAGGTCTAGTGACATATCAGTGTCCGATTAACATTGCTTCTTCATCTGTGTTTCCAAAGTGGATTTTGACATATCTGGAGGTTCACTCTGAATCAGTGACCAAAGTCAAGAGTGTATCCTGCTCTCGCTCTAGTGACAACCAGGTATTCCCTGTGGGTGCCTGAAAATTGTGGGCATAAGCGTTACACTTCACTCTGCCTCTCCAACAGAGCTCTTGCTGGATTTGGTGAGAGACAGCCCCAAATAAGGGGCAAAGGTCCCTGCAAAGCCATCTGCAGTCTCACAGGTTTTTAGCCAAATTTTATGCGTCTGATTGTTGGCTGGCTTGCAGATTTTCCAGCTGTTTGATTTTTTTCCCCCTCTGCTCTCCAGCTGATGGATTTATATGCCGGCCAGATGGTCCCAAGCTGGAGCTGGTTATCTTGCCTCTCTCTGCTTCCTCATCATGCTGTTTCTCCAGAAGTCAAGTTGCCGTCTGCCAGTGTCTCTTTTCTAAGCTCTGTTGCCTTATGCTTTTTCATATAGTGATAATCTCATACCACCTTTACATGCCCCATCACTAGCTTGATGCATGACTGGCTGAGAAACAGCAAGAGCAATGAAAACACTTGTATGTGTTGAGGACCATGACAGCACCCCACCTCTGCCTTCACCTGGGGACAGAGTGAGTAATAACTGACAACTCTACCAGAGGAGAACCACCTCCTTTCCTAAGGCTGCAGGTGGGATCCACCTGCCTGAGATCATCTAGAAGTATGGTGTCAAAATTTAACGTAGTCAGTGGAGAGAAAAGTGAGCACACTGGAAGGCAACTCTCCTGGTGAGTCTTAACAGCCTAACCTAGGAGCTGCGGAACCTCCTTCAGGGGTTTCTCTACTTTGTGTTTCTCTACGTCAACCCTAAGGGAGACTGGATTCCTTGACGCCTACCTTTGGGCAGAGGAATGCCATTCTAGACTGCAGGGACCTTGATCAAAATATTCAGAAAAACTGTCTGCATGACAGACAGGCAGATTTCTCAGCACAACTTTTTTTAGTGAGTTCTGCACTGTAAAATGAAAAATTTTATTCAACATATTGAGTCTTTTGGAATTTTGTTTCTGGAACTATAGAGTACGTATTTTGTCCTCTACATAAAAATAATAATTTGATGGAAAGGTACAAGATATACACACCCATACAACTTAAGAATGATAAAGAAGCAGTAGAACTTCAAGTATTATTGTTAAACAGAAGAAACAAATATTGGAGGCAATATTAATCCAATGTTGTTTGTTTTTTTCTTACCATAACAGAACCAGTGAGCAAGAAACCAGATTATAAACAGAAAAAGAAAAGAAATCCATGCAGGTTATTTCAACATTAAACAGCTTACCCCTTCTGCCCTCTGTCTCCCTAGAGGAAAATAACTGCTCCTGAGGCAATAACATTTGGATATCCAGAAAAAGCACTGCAAGTTACCCTTTACAGAACTGTGCAGAAGTGCATAAACAGGGCATGATTCAGTAGATGAAGGATATTTTTTCTTGCCATCCGTCTCTCCTATCTTAAATGTTTGAGCTTTAGGATTATGTGGCTTGACATTTCCACTCCGATGATACATAAAAGAAGTGATGCTTCTGAGAGCTATCACTTCTTTGGGGCAGTGTCCCAACCTTTCCTGCAGACATACAATCCTTCCCTTTGAGCTATGAACATGTGTACAAGCAGTAGATAGCTGCTGGGACTCTTACACAAAACGCATCCCGGCTGCCTTTTGACCTGCTTCTGCTCCCTTTAAACTCAACAGAAAAATTCCCCTTAACTCTAATATGAGCGGGAACTAACTTGCTGACCTCCTCCATGTGCATCTCTTGGGTGGCCTTTTTTCCTTGTTGACTCTGAGGGGGTTCCCTAGTCATCTTCAGTGCTAAGACCTGTGGCAGCATCCTTCAGTTTTGATCTTCTAGTTTACAAGTGGTCACAACACAGCTCCTTTCGCAACACACAAATTAAAAATCAAAAAGATGAGAGAAAGAAAAAAGAACAGCTCTTTCAGTCCCATTGACCATTTTTTCCACTGCTGTTTTTTATTTTACTTTCTTAGTCGAGAGAATTTCTATGTGTATAGTGTTCATTTACGAGTTTCTTACCCTCAAAATCTGAGATTTTAATTTCAACCTGTGAATTAGTTGGTTTATTTTCTTTAAAACACATGATAGAGAAAGTGACAAGAGCGTTTGTGTTCTCGTTGTATCTGTTAGAAACCAGCAAGGAGGGAAGAAAATTCCCCAGAAACCTAAAGGGGAAGGGAAGAGGTATAACCATGCCTAATTAGCAAGACACTGGATAAAAAGTAGGAACCAGGTAAAGTTCTCAACTGGCAAAGAACTTGACTCTTTAAAAGCCACAAACATAGGGGAGGCAAGGAAGATCCTCAGGATCCAGGTTCAGTGGAAATTCTACTGGCAAAGCTCATGTGCCAGCCTTCAGTTTTAAACGTGATGGTTCCTTGCAAACCAGGTGAAAGCTGCTGATTGGTTTTGCACACAGGTAAATTATTAATGTGCAGTAGCAAGAAAACCTCACTTTGTGAATCTGACTCAACCTGCCAAAAGATAAAGATTTTTTGTGGAAAGCAAGCAATTGAAAACGATGATTGTACATGAATAAAGCTAATGCTTCTAGAAGTAAAAGATAAACATTTACCAAGTGGCCTCTTGAAGCAGATAAACAGAATGTTACTGAGTCAGAGGACATTATAGCTGAAAACTATTTGATGTTTTACTGGCATCAAATAACAGGTCCAAGTGCCCATCCCTGAAATCCTCGTACAGTGCTCTAGTATTGGCTGCATATACAGAAGATCTGTGTTCACCTGGGAAATGTTAATGTCTCATCAGGGATGGTACCGTAAAAATTAATATGAGAGAGAAAACTGAGTATAATAAGACATTCTGGACATTTTTCATACTGGGAATCTCACCTCTGTGAAACACAAAAAGGGCAATTAAAAATATTTATTCAAGCACCTCCCTCCGGATATTGAAACATGAAGGGTTCATTATGCAGTGCTGTAATTGCAGCAAGAGAGGACAATTTAAAGTAACTAAAAAATTAATTTTGACACAAATGCAAGATTGTTCCTTGACTAGATAATAGTTATGCGCATGGGAGGGGAAAAAAAAGCCTTTTCTAACTGCAATTGAATCTTCATTTGGAAATTAGAAGAAAATAGGATAATGGGCACAACTTGCATGCAGAGCCATCCAAGAATGCAATGGGCAGTTCAGCAGAGCTCTTGGTTCAGAAAACAAAAATAAATTGAGAAAGAAAAGATAATTTGTCCTAAGCTTTTGCCATATGAATTTCAGCACACTACAGAAAATGCCACTGGGAAAAAAGAAAGGAGCAGTTAGCCTCCCCTCACAGCACATTTCCCAAGTCATTGAGACCCTGAATCCGCCCTTACCTTGTGTTTTTTAACCATGACAGTGATGCCCCAGCATTTCCACAGCTTTCCAAGGCACTACCTTGATACCGGGAACCAAATGCCACATGAACTTTATGCTGAGACCATGGAAAACTTTGGTCTTTTGAGTGCAAGCTTCTTCAAGAGATGCCAGTCATGTTCATTCAAATGATGAGAAGGCTACCAGTCCTCGGGGAAATCTGGCTTCTTGTAGGCTGTGGGGAGCAAGAACTGCAAACAAACACTGGAAGCTACAGATTTTTTTTCTTGAGGAAATGTGAGCAACCAATTGGGGTTGTTGTATTTTGCATCCTCCATATAGTAAATGCACATTTTTTGCCGAACCAGTAAAAGTGCCTCTTTTACTGGGTGGTTAAATAAATTTTTAAAAGTACAAATTTTTAAAGGAACAGCTAGGCATGAAGATGGAGTCAGTTGTTAAAACACAGATGTCCAGCAATACTCCAGAATCCCTTCAGCACCTGACACATCTGCACATGGCTAGCAGATATGTCACAGGATTTATGGGGCATCTGTACTTGTCTGGAGCCACAACTGGAGGACAAGCACGGTACCCAAGCACTGGTGTCTATGTTTAGACAACTAATCTCACACCAGTTCTCTGTGTGGGGACCTGTGGATAGTTTTGGTCAATTCTTTATAACAGGCTAAAGGAGCTGATGAAACCAGCTGTTGCTAAAAATCTGTCTATATCTAAAGGATTATAAAATGAAAGGCAGTTTTATAATTCAATAGTGCAGTATCTCAGCTTTCATGTTCTTTTATTTTCCTCAGAGTTGCATTTCTAATGGCCAAAGAAGAAATGTACTTACTCACAAAAGATGTTCATTGATTTCAGCATGCTGAGGGGTAAGCCCCCAGTACGGCTAGGTGTGTTTTGTGCTTCACATCATTTTGTAGATAGATAGGCAGTAAAGAAACAAGGTGTATATTGCATAAGGAGGGTGCAAAGGGAATGCAGCAACCCTGCAAGCTTTGGTTGTTTGAGGTGAAGATTCCCTGATCAGCAGAGGTGTTTGGGTTCTCCACCCATGGGTACTTACAATGCATGCAAATGCTCTGTTCACTGATAGCCTGATGTTTCCAAACTTTACTCATTCTGCCTGCCTCGGCTTTGTGCATTACACTTTTGGCTTTCTGAAGAGCATTTGAATAGAATGAAACAACCTCATTTGCAGCGTGATCACAGTTCTCCCAATAACCACACCATTTCATCTGGTGGTAAACTCCTGGCATCTTTTAAAACACACACGAAAAAAAACCCAAACCCAACAACAAAAAGTGAACAATGGCTTAAAACATGGGAATAGGAAATTTTACTGTTTCCCTCTCTGCTATGATTCAGCAAATGACTTCATAGCCTTTACTCTAACCTCTTCTGTATCCTAGTCAAAGTTAGATGATAATTCAGAGTGGAACAACACATCCAGTGGTTCATCCAGGATTTGGGTATGCAAAAAAAAATATTTATTAAAAAAATGCTAAATATTTGCAATGTTTTTCTGTCTGTATCATTGAAGTATTTTCAAAAATCACTTCCCCAAAATACATATTCAACTACAGTTTTATTGATCGGGAAGGAGTATGCTTTCTTTCCTCAGAGTTTCTTTTCCAGTTGTTCATTGTTTCTCTATCTTATCTCGGTCACTTCCAAGGATCTGAATCTTCTCCTGTGCCTGCCTTCCTCTGAAATGTGAGAGCAGGCTCTGAGTGGAATGACAGAGAGAGGAGGAACATAATGAAGTATCCTTGAAATGCTTACAAGCATTGTCCCTGCAAGCAATTTCCCAGGTGACTTCAGCAAATTATATGTTATAAACAATTACTTTTATTACAGTAACATATAAAGGCACTAAGCAAAGTTGAGAGCCCGATGGCGCAAAATACTGGTAAAAATAACAGAGCTAGATCTTTCTTTGACCCCCAGAGCTATGGTCTTGCTGGGAAAGGGAGTGAGCTTTCTAATTCAAGGAAACAATTGGCTTTTAACCATTCTGCATCAAAAATGGGTGGGAATTGCTTTCTAGAGAAGAAAAGATTTGGGTTATGATCCAAATCCTGAAGTAAGGAGAACAGAGCGGCATCTTTAGGAGGAAAGACTTATCCAAGTCTTGCTACAGAATCATAAATTCATTAATGAAACAAATGCTTCATACTCACTCTTACCAAGGCTTGACTTTCTTTCTCAGAGTCTGATCATCTCCAAGCTGCTTGTATTACCTTATCTCAGCTTGACTTTCTTTCTCAGAGTCTGATCATCTCCAAGCTGCTTGTATTACCTTATCTCAGCTGTCAATATTCAGGACAGTGCTCCTCGTATTTCATCTTCTAAATAACAGCCTTGTGTTTGATGCTGTTGATTATATTATATTGTAATGCTCTGTTTGGGCCTTTGATTGTAAAATCACATCTGTGTCTTCTTATTGTGTTTAGAATGGAGAAAAGCAGTTGAAAAAAATAAATGCCAGAATAGAATCGTGCAGTTCAATGAACAAACAAATTAATGAAAGCACCTTTACGAGAAAAGAAGAATAACTTTGTTAGCCCCCGTAAACAAGTATCAGGCATCATTAGGAACATTAATATAAAAATCTATGCAACATGAAAGTATGTGTAAATTTGGGATGGATCAAAACTGTGGATAAGTAGAACATTCCTATCTACTGGGAATTAAACCTCTTCCTCTCCCATTTACTCAATAGTTAAAGGATTCATTTAGTATGTAAAACTGGGTTTGGATTGCTCCTCTGCTCAAAAAGGCCAGAGTCCTTGGATCTTGCTAAGTGAATGCCTTGCTGTCTTGTATTCCAGGCTGAGCTGTTTCCTACTTTCTCCTATGAAACTACGGAACCTTGGCTCAAGTACTTTATTCACCAGGTTGGGAGGGGGAAGAAAAAGAAAAAAAACACTCTATGTGCATGAATGAACCTATAACCTTCTGCACAAACAACCAAAGGAATAAATAGGGTTTCAAGCCCAGTTTCCAAGAAAACTTTCTTGCTTCTGCAAACAGTACCTGCCCCAATGTGTCTGTCGTGTAATGTTTAAAGTACTGTTCTTGGAGATGGGATGCTGAGATTTCAACATATCAGGCAGCAGAAGTATTTCTCTTTAGACATCCCGCAGCCTGGGTGACAGCTACCTCTGTGCTGCTTTTGTAGATGAGGTTTTGAATTGCCTCGCCTTTATTAAAAATGAAATTTAACCATTTTGTCTGTACCAAACAAAGCTTTCTTTTCCCCNTCACTCAGACTGTATTTATACTGGATCGAACCTCCAGCCCGTAGTGGACCTGGTGCACAATACCACCCGTGCGGAACAGGGATATGCTCTGGGAATTCTGGAATAGAGGAAGACTTTCTCCCACCATGCTACCCATCTATTTAGATATTCCATCATTGTTTGCTGCCTATAACTAAGCAGTTTTCCATTGCATGACGAAGACCCAAATGAAAAACGCTTCACAATGCTGATGGAAAACAATTTGAAGCAGGAGCCATGTGGGCTCCCAACATCAGAACAAAGGAGGATTTGAAGTGTTTGCTGATCCTTGTGGACCTTTTTATAGGGCCAGTTTCATTCACTGACTACAATAAAATGCAACAGATGAAGACTGTTAATATATGTTAAATTCTCAGACAGCATTTTGCAGTACAGTTTGGTGAAATCTTGCCATTGTGCCCGATAGACAAGAAGTTCTTCAAAACCGGGACAGGAAAAGCTGACCTCACTATAGTAAGCAGAATAAACCAGTTATACTTAGTCTCGTTGGTGTTTATAAGAGGTTTTAGCTGGCTTCCTTCCTGACTGGCTATAATTGGCACAAACAATTTCCTTCTTTGAGAGCAGCTGTCACTGGTGTAGTTTCTCTTTGGGCCAGGAATGGAATAAAGCATTTCTCCTCTCGAAACATCCTCCTTTGTGTGGAGGCCTATAAACAAAGGGTAATGATAACCAGACATTCAGCAAATGGTGGGAAGGCGATTAGTGGGCTGCCACAAGAATTAGCGTTAAGCCTAAGTATAATTAACTTCTTTAGTCTCCTCCGTAATCTAATAAGATCTAGCTGCTGGAAAAACTTTTTTAATATTCATGCAATTTTCTAATTTCCTTGACTTACTTCACACTGTCAAGGTAAAGACTGTTAGACCACCTTTAGCAATTCTTTTTTACTGTGGATTTTTCCACTGCTTGAAAATGACTGACTTCATAGACATGTCTGTCCATACTAGAAAGCAAACAAAGTAGTTTAGAAGTAACATGACAGTGAAAGATTTTGCTATTTAGCACAATTCATAATCTGCAAATCCACAGGGGCCACTGTGTGCATGAGCCTGACTTTTATAGAACTGAACCAAAGGGATTTTTCTGAATTAGGAACAAAGAACATAGAACCAGGTGAGATACATTGAGCTGATGAGTCCATCTTGGTTTTGTGGACAATTGGACTGAATATCTTTTTATCAGGTTCTATTTCTAAGCAAACAACCTCGTCTCTCCTCACCATTTCTTCCGGAAATCTGTTCCAGGACCCCATAACTCTGTCATTAAGAAAATTTCCAACTCAAATTTATTTGTGTCCAATTTATGACCATAGATTTGGAAACTGACTGTAAGTTTCTGAATTAGGAAAGAGAGCTTACTGTGAGAGCTTCCGTAGAGGTCAGGCTCTACTTGCAGTTCAGACTCTCAAAAGCTTGGGGCCAAGCCACAAAAACTTACATTGCATTTTTCACAGGTCTGATTTTGCTAACTTTGCTGTATTCCCATATTCCCATAGCTGAAAGTGGGAAGAACTATCTCCCATATTAAAGTATTCCAAAATTTTGTATAGGAAACCTTAAAATATGTGTTTGCTTACTGAGAATAACATAGCATTGGTTTGTGCAATTTCATACAGAACTAAACCTGCAATTAAATTTTAACATTAAGAGGTAAAAGTTTTAGACCATGTAAATGAAAGAGCACGCAAAAGCAGGGATGTGACTTGTGTTGATGACAAATGAAGATTTCACAGTTTTATTCTGCATTAAATAGTCCATCAGCTTAATGAAATATAAAATCCAGTTAATGAGTTAATAAAGATAAAAATTAAGCAAATATATTATATATATACATGTCCATAAAAAGAAAGTGATAATTAAATGCATGTCATTACAACAAAAACATTTTGAAGAACATTTGGGGTTTTGGGAACTGTTACACCCCGTCCCAACGATGATTGTTGTTGTTTGAACTAAAAAGCCCTATATGCGTCATTCACGATGTCTTTACCAATGTTTGGCCCAAATACAGGTATTTTTACGTAACTGGCAACTGTCTATTTAGTGGTCTCGCTAAAAACAGAACCTACATAAAATGTGTACAAGTGCAGTGCCACCTCTAATGTATCACGAAGATGTAAACATCTTAAGTCCAACACATGATTTGCAAAGCTTAACTTGGACCTCAAATGTTTGTAGATATGGATACAGTTTACAATTGAGGAACAGTATTTACCAATGCTTAAGAGCCAGGCAAGGACCAGAGAAACTAATGGGAAGAATTTTGGTTAATTATCCATGATGAATGAGAGGAACAGCCAAAAAGAACATTCCAGTGCAGAGCAAAACCAACGTAGGAATAACCAGGAAGTTGTGGTTATTAATTGTAAAAAAATACAAAAGTGCCAAGATTGGAAAAAAGCTACAGCTACCACATTTTACTTTATTTTTTTTTTGTCACAGAAGATTGCATTTATTTGTTGTTATTCATATAAAGGGTTAAAAAAAAAAAATCCCTGAAATGCATTAATTCATTGTACTGGAATGAGTTTAGAAGCTGAGGAAGATGTTTGATGGTGAGTTTCTATTAAGATATTTATAAGGTTGGAAATAATGGCACAAAGCATTTTTTTTAGATACCAGTAAGGTCATTATCCCCTAACTATGCTTGAAAATATGGCAATTATGTTTGATGTATAGAAGCCGATATCCAAACTTATTCTGATATGCATGTAATGAATATGTAATCAATATCAGTTGGGGCATTGTGACCTATCTAAAGACACTTTGGATCTTTTCTCAGGATGATACCTTTGAAATCTGTTGATTTTCTTGCTTTGCCAGGACAAGAAAGGTGTGAGCATAAGAATGTTAGCAAATTGCAACCAAGATTTGGTTTTGTAAGGGTGTCTTTTTTATATTAGTGCTAAAGAATTTTAACTCTTAATCTCTGCTTACATAAGCAGAGTTTGTAATGATTTTTCTAAGCCTGGGCAGGGTTGACTCTAGCAAAAATATTGAGTGGTAATTAAGTTTTATCTAATCCCAAACAAATCTGATGGCGAAATCATTTTATCTCAGCACTGTTCCCTTGATGTTCATCATGGTTTTACCTCCTGAAGTATTTAGAGAGAAACTACACTCTTCGTTTTGCTATAATAAACAGTCAAATGGAACCTCAATTCCTTACAGACAGTAAGATTTTTGTGAGATTCCACTGATCATTTCAGTAGCCCTTATCTCTTCTTCCATTTATCTCAAATATGGTTAACTGCAATTAAAACAGAAATGGGCACAAGACTTTGTAAAATAACATTAGCACTTTACCTCTACGAAGAACATTTTGTGCAACATATTCAAGGGCGCATTTTTCTTTTTCATAGCCATATCATAGTTCTGACTGATGGGATGCAACTCCAGAATTGGACTCCAAAATTTAGGTGTCTGTATGTGTGTGTCTATATTATAGTCAATAGCACCTAGACAGCTATTCATCTCATCCTTAAACGAGCCTCTGCAGACTCCATTTTCTGTAATGACTTGATCTTTGTTGACTATATTGGGACCTCAGCAATCCAGCTCACATTGAGGCACATACATCCTAGATGCTTAGATTCATGTGTCTGAATCCACACCGCCATTTTACACCACATAACTGGCTAACACATCAAGGTCTTTTCTTTCATAGAATCATAGAATCGTACAAATTAGAGAATAATTCAGGTTGGAAGGGACATTGGGAGATCTTTTGTCCAGCCTTCTGTTCAAAGTAGGCTCTACTTTTTACTATTTGAGCTATTAGAGCAGTCCAGGCTGTCCAAGGCTTTATGCAGTCAGATTTTCTTCATTTTTAACTGATGAGCTTCATTTTACACCAGAAATTCTTGCAATAGTATTGAAGCAGTGACCTTCACTTTTGTACTGTCAAAACCCATTCCATTTATATTTCTCCATTTCTAGCTCCTCGTATGCATTTTGGAAGGCATCCTAGTCTTTCCCTCTGATGTGCATGCCCAGCTTCATATTCTTTTTGAACTTAAATATAATTTTTAAAATAAAAATGCTATCTTCATTTCCAAAAAAATCCAATGATGAATTCACGACAAGCTTTGGTAAGTTGCTCACTACTTTCTTAAATTTGCTGAGTTTTAACTTCCAACCCTATATTCTACCATTTCTTCAAATGATGAACGGAGGAGCCTTCAAGAAGCAACTTCCCATTCCCTTTTTGAGAGCATACGTGAATATAGTATATTACGTTATGTTTTGCAAACAGAATTTCAGTTCACCATTATATCGCCACTCACTAGGAAGCAACTCCATCAAGGGAGGAGGGCAAGGCAAGGCAAGGCACGTCCATCGGGCTATAGGTGAAGAGAGGTAACCCAGCAAGGCATTTCTGGAGCTCTCATTCACACTTAATGAACTCTAGTGAAGAAAAATCCCTGTAACACAAATGTCACTGCTGTGTATAGCACTGCCAAAAATGTCAACAACGGGTAAGCAAAAAGGCAAAAAGTACCAAGATGATGAATGGTCTGAAGAGAAAGATTCGTAGGACAAGTCAGAAAGACTAAACACAGATATATAGTTTGGCTAAGTGACATCTAAGAGAGGCTGATCAATGGTTTCATCTGGCTTCTTCCATTTGTATGGGTTGAAGAGCCTTTCTGTGACAAGCTTGGACCGAAATAACCTTTAATGTAATGATATTTCTGCTTCTCTGGCAAATGGTTACATACACGAGAATAAAGCACATATGTGGGAAGTGATTGGGAGAGGTACAAGAATGACTACATTTTCCTATTACTGCTGTTGCTTACAGCCGGCTTTAAATCCCTGCCAGGNCCCCCATGTCAGCCCCCCAGGGCCGTCAGCCCCTGCCCCAGCAAGGATGCAGAACAGCTGATCTCCAGCTCTCCCCACAGCCCTGCTCTGCCCAGCCACGGGTGCCACTGTGCCAGGCCCATCCGTGGGCCCATGTCCCAGCTCATCCACAGGCTGTCCCCATCCCCATGGAGGTGCCCGATGCCCCAGGCTGGGACTGCCCCAGTGCCCCCCTGCTGCCCTGCTCCTGGCTGGGACGATGGCGAGGGCCCCGCCTGCCAGGCCCTGTCCTGGTGGGGAAGCCCCCATGGTGCCTGGTCCCAGGGAGCCACCAGCCTCCACTGCACCCTGGCAATTATACTTCTACTCCACGTAGTTAATGACAGCCTTCTTCAAGGTCCTCTTTCACTAACATGTATAAAAATCTCTTTAAGACTGGAACTTCTTCTAACTTCTTAAAACCATACCAAATTACCTTCTATATTGCAAGTTTTTTTATAGAATATACAACTAAAGCTTTGAAAGTAACAACCAAAATAATGGGAATAGTCTAAAGGAATAAGATAAGGGGCTTGTTATCCCATATATTAATTAGAATTTTATGTATCATACTAAATGTTATCAACAATAGTTATGCTATATTTTGCTGGTATAATCATCCCAACTCGCCTATTTCAATTTTCAGGCTGTCACGATAATTTAACAGAGCAATAGCATGCTTAGTTATTCTTAACTGAGCTCCGATTCCCTTCAAAACCTTTCTCATGAACTTTTATTTCTTTTTTTTTAAACTAATTCTGCTGGAATCTGCCCTCCCAGGTTAGGTGAGAGGGCACTAAACCATACCCAGGTGACAATACTACAGAGCAGTGGTGCAATCACAAGTCCTAGACGGCACGTGGACAGGATGTCGTCTTCTTACATGGTGTTGTATATTCACCCCAAGAGATTCACTCCATGCAAAGTCATTGCAAGGCTTCAAGGATATCCTGTGTAGGACCCATTAGTTTGAGGATTTTGTTGCACGCAGTCCTTGAAATGGTTCTTCCATGACAAAGAAAATCTTGTCTCTTTGGAATAAACTGTGATCAACCACACAGCAGGGCTTAGCCACCCAGTGACCAACCTGTATTTTGACAGTTCAGATAAATATGACAAGGTGTTTTGCCTTCCCTCTGAAGCATCTCATTTCTCATCCAATAAGCAATTTGCTGGCAAATTTTTAACTAGGGCTCCATCAGAAAACACTCTCCTTTTTCAGCAAATCATGCAACATCTGCCTGGTAATATACTTTCCCATTGCTCCCTGATCCAGATCAGCAAATGAAACAAATTTTTTAAAAATCATCCTTTTCCTGCCTACTGAGAAAAAAATACAACATTTCTTCAGTCCTGTATTTTCTGATTCCCAGATGCATCAGTCCTTCCACTGTCACCTCCCTCTTGTGTTTGGAGGTGAGCAGAGCTGCCCTGAGTAGTGGGTGGCCTGGGAGGAGGCTTTCTTTGCTTAGAAGAACAAAGAGCTCTTCTGAGAGCTCTGGTTGCCACATGGGTCTGGCAAGCCTGGTGAATGAGCTACCCCTATACAGCACAGGGAGTGCAAAGAGGGTAGCGTTGCCCGGTGAGGGCACCCACCATGCCCAGTGGACAGGAGCCCATCCAACCACACTGCTCATCCCTGTGACCCCAGGAGCCAGACACGTCCCCATTTATATGATCAATATGGGTCCTATCATGGGGAAAGAAGACGCCAAAACCGCAGTTGCCCTCTTGTATGTGCTTGAAGCAGCTGGACTAGCAGGGGGATTCAGGGATTCTGCAATAGTCTCATTTTCTCTCCCTTAAAACATGCTTTTGGGAACATAACTACGGAAATTCCCGCACATGAATTCTTGTTGGTATGTATGGAGATCACAGGATATCCACAGATGGATTTACACACATTAAGACAACTTGTAGCAGCTTCTAAAAATGTAATCCTTTCCCGCCTTTGATTGTGAGACATCAGCGAGGAACAGACCACCTAAGCTATCAGGTCACCCTGCTCTAAGAGGCAGCTATGCCTTAGCACTGTGCTATGCACAAACTTGGCCAACAATTCATGTGAGGGAGAAGTTTTCTCCGGAGGATTCATCAGGAACCTCACATCCTAAAGTCTGTTGATTTATCTTGCATGAGAAGTGTGGGCGTTTGGAGGAATCCTTTGGTCCATTCCTGTCTCTGCCTGTGGAAACAGAGCACAGCTGTACATCCATCTTAATTAAAGCATTTGCCTTGCAGTGGTTTGCATTTCCAAAGCTGTCTTCCCAAGACAAAGGTGATAGTCTTTATTTTCTTCTAATCGAGAGCTGAGTCACTCCATTACAAAGCCCACAGGCCAGATATGTTACTAATGCAGTTGCCCAAGTCCCTACAGGTTCACCAAAACAGTATGGATCCGGTTCCGAGAAATAGCTGACGGTTGCATGCCTCTATTTAAATTAACTTGAAAGTCTTAAAGATAACACTGAAAGAAGCTGAACTGTTTTCTTTCTTCTTTGTTTTCCCTGTGTTGCTTTAATGTCCAACACTACCTCCCTGTGACTTCACTGAGTTTTTATTGATCCTCAGAATTGGGCTGCTGGAGTCATATTCAGACAGTTTCCTTAAACCTGCCTATTTAGATATTGTAGCTTCTTTTCTCCCCTTGGGATGGTCCTTGAAAACAGGCAGACATTATTCCCTTGTTTCAGACGCCACAATAATTGTGATGCATAATTTACATGTGCAGATAGGTAGGTGCGGTCCAGATCCTCAGAAATATGCATGTGATTGGGATTTAGGATTTCCATCCCTGAAAAGTGGTATTTGCAAGTGAGTTCAACATTGCAAAACTGTTACGATTAAGTCAATGGTATTAAGTAAAAGAAAAGGCATTGACTTCAGTCAAAACAGGGGCAGAGCCACAAAATGCCCATTTGAAAACTGAACCCCAAACACATGAACAGTTAATGTTCACTTGCCCAGAGAATCCTGCCTTCTAACTTTGCCTCGTAAATAGGCTGAGATAGAGAATAATATCTGAATTTCCTTTTATTGAATCAATAATTTTCATCTGGGTATTTCTTTTCCCAAGCATCAATCCCAAACATTACTTAAAAGCAATCTACTCCTTGTCCTGATTTCAGAAAAAGCTGTTTTACTACTGTTTATATAGCAGTGAAATCAAGTTTATATCCCTACGCTATCAGTGTTTCTTTTATATCACATATGTACGTAGAACCAACTTCCTGGTGAACTATAATTTCTAAAAGGTTCATTACTGAAAATTCAGTCTCGAGTATTACTTCTCCTCACAATCACTGAGTCCATTCCACTTGGGTAGCATTAATCTGCTACAGAGATGGAGGCAAGATGTTTCCATTGTTCACTGAGATAACTAGTTCCGCAGTTTCTGCTGACAAGGTGGTTTTCCAGCCACTCCGACCCAAAAAGCTGGCAAGAGTTTATTAGGACCATAAAGACACAACCCTCAGGATTAGTCACTGCATCTATGCAAAATGTTAAGTCTTTTTATTTCTGTTCCTATAGACCTGGAAATATGGTAGATGGAGAAGCCGCGGCTTCTATATTTTATACTTGACATAACAAAGCAGTAAGGTCTTAAGTTGTGTAGGATCAGTTTTCTCCTGCAGGTTGCATGTTCACAAACTGACAAAGCCCAACTAGTTTTTTGCCTAGGGGATACGTGCTTTGTACCAAATTTTCAGGCAGTTTTAAGATAGTCTCTATAATTAGTGGTCTAATTTCGTCGTGCACAAATGGCTTTACCCACCCAAGTAGGAACACAAAACTCATATTTGTGAACTCAAATTGGCTGAAAGTGTGTCCTCAAACAAATGTACTGCAAGTCTGCTGCCTACACAACACGAAGTATGGCAGGCTCTGAAACTATAGTCAACAAACTAACAAGAAACACTGCAAAATTATTTTGGTGCAAAATAGGTGAGGCTAGGAAACAGAGCAGAAAGAAAATTTTGTATTTCCTAAACTGGCTCCTGTCCAGACGCCCCAAACATGAGCGAATTCCCCCAAGAGACTTGGGAGCACTCAGAGGATTTTGCAATGTTGACGTGTTGCCCTGTAAGGGTGTTAACATTCGGTATCATGATCTCATCATTGCTTCAGCCTAGCAGGATGTAGGACTCCACTGCTGGACCTCGTCCTTCAGGAGCACCTTGAGGACATGCCTGAAGGAGGTCTGTAAACTGCTGTGAACCAGGGACTCTGTAAAACACCAGACAGAATAGATTACTGATAATTCTGCTCACAATCCCAAAATATACTTGCATCACACATGTTCTTCACTGGCATTTACAGTCTTGGTTTTCATACTGTGCCTGTTTCTTTGTTTTAGAAGCTGCCTACCAGTACAGCTCCAGTGCTTTACTCTTAGCTTGGTCGTTCCTTACCAATTGTCCATTTCTGTTTCAAAGCTTCTCTCTTCTGTTGAATTATCCAAATACAACTGAAGGAATGACTAGTGGCAAAAGCACCAGTTAGCACAGACAGGGGTCCAAATCTTCCAGAAAAGCTATGAGAAATCATTCTGACAAATAATGTGTGAACCCCTATGGCTTGATTCCATATGTGTTGCTTGCAATATTTCATAGGGAAGCATAGAGCAGTAGGAACAATTAATCTTACTTACCTACCAAATGCGCAGGGCTTATACACGCTTCTGAGTAAATACCTTGATTTTACTCTTGTCTGCACCCTTTAGTGCTATCTTCTCTATATAGGTAGAAAATGTGATAATAACAATTATTATTATTGTAACTAATAGCACATTTCTTAGGCTATTTTGAGTTATAAAAACACAAAAAGCTTGAAACAGGTGGAATGATTTTCTTTTAAAATCACAAAACACAAGAAAAATGAATGTTTTTTTAAGTTTTCTTTTAAGCCAAAAACATTGTAAAGCTTCACTCTAGAGCAAATTTCTATGGATGAGTTATAAATCTTTAAATAATGAGGTTTTTAATGAAAACAAGGCTAACTCAGTGTGAACTGTAGCGGAGCAAATTGTGTCACTATAACTGTAACTTAATGGAAAACTACAGAATATTGAAAATGTTTTCTGATTATTGCTTAATTTATCAAAATCATATCATTTACAGCACACTCTAAATGAGGCAAAAGCATATTCAAGGATGTGAAAGAGATAATTATAAAATGCACCAAGCCGCCAAGTAATGGGTAGGTAGAAGAGTAAGTCACATGAGAGGAGAAAGTATTATTAGGCTCAATGTAAATCAGGGTTTTCAATAGTTATCTCAGCTATACATATGGGAGATGGTGGGAAGAAGTGAGGACAGGGGGTGGCTAGATGAAGGGGGCGATACAGAACATAAATGGAAAAGGTTTTGTGACCGGTGAGTTAGTAACATCGTCTGTAATGTTTTCTTCCTGGGGTATGGTATAACTGCTGTATACGTAGGCATTTTTAACTGGAAGCTTGCGATGCAATTAAGCAAATGAACAGCTAAAAGCAAAGGGTCCCAAAATAAAGGAAAGGTTAGCAAATTAGAATTAGCTCTGAAGTAAATACTCATCATTTGTGCAGTATTTTACATTTTCAAGGCATTGTACAAACATTGACTAATGAAGGGCCCTTCTTTTTTTTTTTTCTTTTTTCTTTTTTTTTTTTATTCTCCCTGGAGTTCACTGGAATTAAGGCATCTACAAATGAGCAGGAACAGGCCCAAAATGAAGTAGTCCATCAACCAAAGATAACAAAGGAGGGGATACCAAGCAATAGCTGACTACTAGGTAGACACATGGAAGATACAAACCTAAAACGGCCATTAATGGTGCAGTGTGGAGCTGCTACACAGCTAGCTGCTGCATTACCTGGTGCATTAACATCTGTAGGGACTGCACCTGAGCAGAGAAGTCCTCCCTCTCAGCCAGGCACAGCGCTGTGCTGGGACCAGCTATTGCTCCATCAGCCCTGCCTCTGTGCCTCTGAGCCTCTGCACCTCTGAGCCTCTGCACCTCTGCTCCTCTGTGCTGCACATGAAAGATGTGCCTCCAGCATCACATAGTGCACCGAGAGCATTACAGACCAAGGAATTGCATCCAACAGGAGATGACACTGACTGCGGAGAGAGCCCATAACCACCACAGTGGCAGCATTGCTCTTTCCTTTCTTGAAACTCAACCACCATCCAGGCAAGAATGGGAGGTTCGTGGAATGGAAAACACTCTAAAGCCTAATGCTTACAGAGTTCACTTGCTAAGTGAACAGCCAGGTTCCTGGGCATTAATTTTATGTTACAAACTCTTACAATAAAAATACGTAAATTATTGTGGGAACAGGGGAAGACACACTTGCCAGTGAATGCCCTTATCATAAGATGATTTCGCAAGGGGTCCCTCCAGTCTCACAAATCTTTCTGTTTCAGTTGTAAAGTGATCCAGTTTTCATCCTTCTCCTGTTTTTCTCCTAACCAGAAACCTCCCATAGTACCCTGGACTGTGAGAGAAGAAAGTACAGCCCCTTCTCAGCTGAGGACACCAGAAACTTGTTTTTTACCACCTCAGCCAATATTCCAGCCACCAACTATTTTCCAGAAGGTGGATGTCTCCTTCTCTTTCTTCTGAACAAAATCAGCTTTGATGGCTCACCATCCTGTGATCTCAGTAATACTCCAGTGTAAATTAGGTGTGCTAACAAACCTACCAAACCAGACTGCTCAGGGTTTTAGGCCTAGGCAGGCTTCTTGGATCCCACAGGGACTTCAGACTAACCCCACACTCAGCTGAGAAGGTAGCAGCTCTGAAAATGGATACTAGCAGGACTGTCAAGGCCAGGCAAAAGTGCAAGCACTTGAGTATTCACTTCTGCTGATGGGTTAAGCACATTACTTGTGCCTCAGTTCCACCTATGTAGCATTTGAAGTACCTAAGTGTCTTTTTGGATCTAGGCAGGAGTGTTAGAGATGACACTAAAAGCACATAAACAGGAGCCCTACATGTCCTGAACTGTCAAATGTTGAGTCCTTAGTAACAAATATCTTCTGAGCTGTGAAAGCTGGATCACAGAAAGAGATGCTGAGAGCGTACAAGTCATTTTGTGACTGTGTAGTGGCTGCTGGTGCAAAGCATACATTTTCAAGTGTTTCCAGGACTACAGAAGCCTTGCAGCTGGTTCTGAGTCATTCTGAGCACCAGAAAAGGTGATGAACATTAGAGGAAATGATCTCCAGTTACTTCACAATATTATTCTGGAATGGAAACTTCTGTGAGCTATTTGCTCTGGGAGGTGTTTTGTGGTTATTAGGCTCATTTCTCTTCTGTTTTTACAGAAATGCACTGCCTACTCCTGCCCAGGACTTTGCAATGATAGGCACAGCTGCATCCCATGAAGACTATCCAAAGCATCATTTAAAGAAAGCCAGTAAACAGAACAACAAATTACCGCTCACCCAGCAGATGTTGAAGATAGTGTCTCATGCTGGCACACTGTGGGGTTCTTACTCCTTACGCCACTAGAGTGAGTATTCACCAAAGCTCTCACAAATCAGAGACTACATCACCTAAAAGGACCAGGCCCAATGATTATGAACTGAGCCAGAAGATCCACTTAGCAGCATCACCACCATTCTTCTGGCCGATGTCAATTTTTCCTCTCTGTCTCCGCACTTCCAGGATGGTGCTCTGCTCCTTCCTGGAGTAATTTGTCATCTCAACTGTTTAGCCAAGGGATGTTATAACACAGACACATGAGGTCTTACTGGAGATGGGGATTGCTCTCAGGTGTAGGAGCTGGGACTACCTGCTAACAGTAAATGCAGTGAAGATACGAAACACCAAACTCGCAAATTTTCAGAGAAAATTTTCCCAACACTGACTTCTATTCTATTGCTGTCTAATAACTCAAAGAAAATGTTAGAAGCTTCCTGACTTTAGGCATTTAAGCCTCAACTGCTGAATAAAACTTAACAAATAGACTGCAGTGAGCAGCTTTTCTTTGGCAAGGAGACAGCCTCATCATAAGGGCTTGCCCTCTCACACGTCTATGATTTCTGACAGATTACAGTTAGCCAAGTAATTAAGGTAAAGAAAGTAGCTTAAATGGGAACCTAAAACTGTGAGAAAGGAGAATGATTATAAACAGTGCAGACTATATTAAGGGATTATAGTAAAAAGAAAAAAAAATGCCTCGGGAGGATTAAAGTGTTAAACAGTAGTTAAATAGCAAAGAGAGAGAGAACACAGCCTAATGCTTCTTTTTTTTTTTTTCTTTTTTTTTTCTTTTCCTTTGTAATCCAGATTTAGCAGCAATTTTCAGATGTCTGATGCCCTGGTGTGTGAAAATTGGATGCATTTTCATGAGATTAATTTCCTCAACAGGAATGGGGACAGGTGAGGGAGTTCTGTAACTTCTTACTGCCAGACAGCCACTAGGACATTGGTGGAGGTCTTGATGCAGGTCTCATGCCTCGCTTTTCCAGTCGCTGAGAGGGCATGGTTGCAGGAGGGAATGGTTGTGCTATCTGGCTCAAGCTGAGCAGCACTGTGAGTACCGCTGTTTACTTGGAGGAGGCAGATGTGGCATGAAACAATCCTTTTAGTATCTGGTATCAACAGAGAAATACGGTCTTAAAAGAAAAAGAAACAGAGAAGACTTGTCTGAAAGTGCAGCACAGATTTAACAGAGGGCACCTTATATGCCCCTACAGCATGGTAACCCCCCAAAAAGATGGATTTCATCGGAAAGCAGTTTATGACCACAGCTGATTTACAAGGTGAGTCACTGAAGCACATACTCTAAAAGAAGGCAGTGCCCAGTAAAAATTGACTACGCGTGGCAAACCACACGCCAGCCCTGCCCCAAATTCATCCATGCTGGCCGTGCTCCTGTGTCCAGCCTATGTCCCAAACCTATCTCAGAGCGAGCCAACGCTCCTCTCAGGTTTGGCAATGCCTCTGACAAGATTTTAGCTTAGACTCAGCTAATATATATCAAGCTATTTGCACTCTGTGCCTTTGTCTGTTGAGTGAGGAAAAGAGACCAGCTGAGAATCCATGTTTAAATATAATTTAGCCTGTCAAGCAAGAGTGCTCCTCAGTTGGGGGTGTTTAAATGGGAATCGAGGCACTTGTCATGAAACAGCAAGGTCAAAGACACCCCCCACGCACACACTGTTTGAGCCCTGCTTCCAGCTCCAGGCCCTGGGGCGACAAGAGAGGAGCCTCAGAGAGGAGAAGGCAGCATCTGGGAGAGCTGAGGAAGCCCTGCTGCAGGGGCGGGAGCAGCAAGATGCCAGCTCCTGGGGCTTGCGTTTCCTGAGGCCAACATCCCTTCTTGTTTACCCTCTGCTGCTACCCACCGCCAGCAAGCCTGTCTGCCCATGCACGTATGCAGCTCCAAAATCAGCCGCCTCCAGAGGTTTTCCCCATGCTGGGCTCCCAGGTCTGCCTTGGGGAGGCTGCCACCGGGGAAGGAGACTTAACCCTTTTGCAGGCAGGGGGATGGGAGCAGTGCCAGAGCACCCGCCACCTTCACATATCCTGCTCTGTACACAGCCAACTGGCAGCAACCCAGCTACGCTAACCCTTAAAAGAAAAAAAAAAGAAAAATCATTCCAAGAAAAACACCTCCTTAAATAGCGGTGATTTGGGTGATTTTAAAATGCCACCACGCTGCTGCATAGATCTGCTCTCTGTGGCTGAGTTTTCTGTACTGTCATTCACTTCCCGTTAGTGCTGAATCTTGCGTCTCCAGCTCCGTGTATTACTTTGAAAATTTCCCCGTATGTATCTTCCAAGATCTATCAGCTCAGTTTACTGACACAATCAAATGTTTACTGCTTTTGAGTGCTGCAGAGCCAATATAGCTGAACAGCAAGCTATATCTACTTCTTGCAGCATCATCAAAATTGCCAGCTAAATTTTGATTTCTGATGCCTTATTATTGCAACAAAGACGTATGGAAAAAAAAAAAAAAAGAAAGCTTTAATTTCTAGATACCTATCTGATTCTTGAAACTGTCACTGAAACAAAAAATACCCACCCCCACCACCCCAAAAAAGGGAACATATATTTCCTGAACAGTAAATGAGCATTTAAACACAAGAATAAATTATACGCGGAAGAATCAATAGGTTGTTTTCTACTTTAACTCCCTGTGGAACTAAATTCTTACAAACAACTGTCAGTATTGTGAGCACAAATTTTGGCACCCATGATTGTAGGCCGTTAATAACTGAACATCCTGACATAAACCATAGGTCATCTCTTTAGGCATCCTCTATGCATTTAATTGAAAATACAAATAAACACGACCACAGCTGCTCTTTGCAAAAGCCAGGCACTCCAACAATGGGTGTAAGCAATGTGGGACAGCCTAGGGAATATCTGGTCAAAAAAAGACCTGGTTAAAACAAACAACACACTAAACAAAACAGGTTTTCAAAACCAAATTCATCCAATACAAGGACCCTGGGAACTAAAGCCTGCAGCATCTGATGTCCCGGTTCCTGATGTGGCATCTAGGACCCAGAGTGTGGTGTTTTGGGACTCATTGAACTATGAGCTGCCCAAGTGAGTTCACAGTTCACTGAGGATGGGAGCTAAAAGCCCAGGACTTGACTATATCTTCTTTTTTTTTAAAGGCTTTTCAGCAGGGCGGTTGTCTCCAACCCCTTGCCTGGTGGTTAGGACCTTCTTCTGAAGGTCAGCCTCCAACTTCTTCATGCTGAGGGTGGACCCAGAAGCAAGCCTCCCTCGGGCAGTCAAACTGAATCCCCATTTCTCTTGTCTCAGAGCTGCTAACCAGTACACACAGTAAGAAGGAAGGTGGGGTTTAAGAGTCATCCATCTCCACTATCTGCCTGGCTGGTTGGCTTCTCTGTCCCCTTTCTCTTCACACACAGCCTCATGGGCGCTTCACGGTCACCTCGTGTTGAAAAGCAAGGCTCATCCCAATGAAGCAATCATCGGGCCACAACCCAGCACTGTGCTTACACACTGCTTCAGAGGTGACTGGTTTTAAGTGGCAGAGTGTCTTAGTCCTGCCATCTGACCCCACCACACTTCTTTCAGGTCCACATCCAGGTAGCGCTGAGCAAGAGTGGAGTCAGGAGGGAAAGCAAGCAGGAAATATTATGGACAGGAGGAGGGCAGAAGAGGATGCAGATGAAGGAGAAATACATTTAGGACAGGGAGGTTGCTGCTAGTGATGAAACCCCGTGGAGGTCTGAGGGACCAGAAAGATGTCTCTGCAATTGTACTACCCACTTAGACCTGTCAAGGCTCAAGCCTTAAGTCTGAGGGGTATTTGTCCAGCAGCCTCCTGGACTGGTGCTGTGCAGCCTCGAGAGCAACAGCAACACAGAATTTTCTGTCTTTATCTTCACTGATCAGCTGTATCCAGTGCAGGAGGCACCAGGCCTAGGGGAGGCTCTGGCGAGCAATAAAGCCAATGGAGTTTGTATTCCCATCGGGCCTTCACTGGTTGGTACCCTCTGGTTTCATGTAGCAGCCACAAATAACATAATGTAGAGCTGGATGGGGAAAATGTGGAGTCAAAAGCCACTGTAGCCATCTGTCAGTTATTCTGGTACCTGAAGTTTGTTACCTCGGAAATGGCTGGATGTCAGCGTTAGGTGAAGCAATTCCCATGTTGAGACTATGAAGAGCTTTGATTTAATAAAATAAGGCATTATCTTTGTTGTTGTTATTACTACTATTGTTATTATTATTATTTCTTGTTTGGCACACCTTCTAGTTTTAAAGGCCTGGAGAAGCCTGACAGCTGATATGGGGATTAATGTTGTCATTTACTATGGTTACCAGCAAACCTTTCATTAAATTCATTGCTGCAAGGTAAACTGTATTTCCACATTCGCTCTGGTTCTATGGCTGCAGCAAGCTGTTAAGGTAGGACTTGGGATTTGGCTGTTCAAACAGAAATGTGGGCAACTGATTCATTGTAATTTGGCTGTCATGCTATTTGGCACTGGCTTTTTTCAGCACATATGGATAATGATTACTGCACAGGCAGAGATTTTTATGTTAACTTTCAGGGACCCTCAAGGCAGAAGTCTGGTTCTGATCCATCTCTTGTCAATAATTCTTTCTCCTTTTAAATAACTGAAGCACATTCCTCAATCACCAGGCATTGGATGAAAGGTAAGAGATTGAAACACCTACAGTGAAAATACTAGATGGAAATAAAAGGGCAACTACTTTGTAGTTATAATATTAAGCAGCATCAATATGCCCATTTCCATTAAAATATTGCACGTTAAAGGTTACAGGAAAGGCCACACTGCGGCAATAGTTTGATTTGTACCGCTTTTCTCTATACAGTATATAAGTAAATCCTGTCTTAATTTTGTCAGATGATATGCCAGCCTAGAAGATGGTACGCAATTAAGACTGAAAAAAGCACAAATAAACAGTGCCATCTTTTGGGCACCGCTTAAACTCCACATTTATTAAATTCCAGATACATGTAACGTATGAATTCTGTACAGGAATGCACATACACAGTTATCTGCGTGGCAGGTGACTTTAGTGTACTAGCTTTATTGTCTCCTGGGAGGGAGCGATAAGGACTCAAAGCCTGAAAGTCTCCATCCAGGTCTCTGTAGCTGACCACTTTTCTGCTGTGGCATCCCGGGCTCCTGCAGCATGGGGTGCAGGGCAGTGCCTGTTTCTGAGGCTGCCTGTGGCACCTCCCTGGTGGATGTAAGTCCTATCAAGAAGCAGATGGATGACTGAGTATCCCTCGAGGAATTTTGTGGATTGAAACACAAGGAACGTAAAAGTAAGGTGGAAATGCAATGTTTTCATTTCTGCAGGGGGGGAAGAACCACGTCTGTAATATCAGACTGTTAACCTCTGGGGTAGGTTTGCCAATCAAAGTTGTCCCCCTGACTGATACAGGCTTTCCCACTGTGACCCACACTTCCACCGCTGCTGGGCTTGACTATTACAACACATTGCAACCGTGAGCAGAAGTTAGGCCTTAAATAAACTCCAGCCCCATCAAAATGAGGCGCCCAAACCACGAACATCACTATCCCTGTGCCCCAGGCACTACCTTAACACTTTCTGAATGCCACAACAAATTCTACTAGTTAGGAACAGCCTGTACAAATAACTCCAAAGGCAAGCACAGGTTTTCAGGTGTATTTATATGTATAAAGCTCATTTGAACAGGAGCTGGGTACTCTAAAATCCTCAGAGAATCTGATCCTACCTTTAAAGGAGAGTGGCTGTTCAGCCACACTTTACTGAAAAGGTACCCACAGAAAGAGTTTTTACAAGATTAAGGGCTAATTACAGGATGTTGGAAAAGTGTTGCATTTACTAGTGATACGTGCAGCAGTCATCACAGTCATGGTGGACAGCATCATGGCTGGTGGTAAATGAGCTATCATCAACCCCCTGGACCATAACATGGGATTAAGCAGTTCTTCAAACATCCAGGAGCACTCTGGCTAAGAAAGGACTGTATAAGGAGATATGACACCACTCGATCTGCTCCCAGGTAAATGCAAAATAATAATTTGTACCTGACTTGGGTAGCATGTACCTCTTTGATCAAGGTTGTGTTTAGTCCTGAATAGCACTTAAGACTTAATATTCAGCAATTCTGCATGACTTCAGTACACTGAAGACCACAAGACAAAACCCTGGCAGCTCCTTCCCTGACCTCACTTCCTGGAGACATGGCACTAAATCCCAGTCTTGTGCAGGCACTGGCATGCACTGGAGTCCTGCCCACAGCCCCACCAGAATAAGTGTGGACAGTAAGGAAGAATATTCAGACATAGAAGAAGTCTTAACCCTTGAAAGAGTAAATGTTGCAGTTAGGAACTGCAGAAATACAGACAGGCAGACAGACAGGCAGACAAAGGTCCCTGAGCTCAAGGTGCAGGGGAAAACAAAATAACTTTTTCTGTGGCACAGAATTTTGAGGATGTTTAGGCTCCTAAATCTTGAGAAACCAGTGGGGGCTGGCTGCCTCTGAAGTTCGGCTTTACAACATGCAGGTTTCTTTGACAGACATGTTCCTATTCACCTCCTGTTTCTGTGCTCTCTCTCTCCTTTCTTTCTCCTGCAGAGCTCTGTGGTGGAATGGCAGCTGTACTCCATTACATTTCCAGATAAAGATACAGTTCCTTAACTTCTCTCCCAGGGAGGCCTACACAGAAAGTGATATTTTGGGGAAAGGAGAATTAGACTAGAAAGCACCGTGACTTGGACAGGGGTCCAAAACTAACCTGTTGAATTTTGACATCTCCGGATTCCCACTGCAATTCTTTACCTGATCTGGGTGATGCTTCTCTCTTCAGATGAGCTTTCTCCAGCTAACAATGTTCTGCTCTGGATTTTTCTTCTTACCATCCCCAGATGCTGAATATGTTAATATTTTCCCAAGCATACAGAGAAGTCTGAAGTCTGATGTCCTCTCTTTATTTCTGTAAATTGATATGCTCTGCTTATTTACTCAGAGGATTTTGGCAGCAGTAGCCACAGCCCAGTTGCGCATGGCGCACATTGCACATTGCAGAGAGATCAGCATACAGATACGTCTATGCGGCCTACCAAGCATATCGTTTGCTGCTTTGCAAATAGTGAAAGGCTTGATTAAATTCAAGTTTTGTGTATTTGCCAGCCTGGCTTGAGGTCATAGTCGGTGGAATCAAAATCTCATTAGAACTGAAGTGTACACTCAAGAATAAATAATTATCTTTTTCATCTGCAGACCCTTCACTGTCTTACATGCATTGTTTCTGTGTGCAGAGTCTTTTCGCTGAATTGATCCTCAATAATAAACACTATATCCAGTTACTTTCTGGTGACAAGAAGACATTGTTTGACACCGTGTGGCTCAGATACATTTTCAGGTTGTTCTCATCTATATTATTGTTATGTTGAAGGCACGTGATTGGCAAGGAGGGATGCCACAGTGGGCACCTGCTACTGATGGCCTGGTCAAGAAGAGGGAGTACATGACACCTTCTTTAAACAACTGAATGAAGTCTCCTGATCTCAGGCCTGGCTTTCAAAGTGGGGGTTTACCCACTCCAGCGTCTGCTGGAAGGGCAGCATGTAGGGCTCAGGCCAGTCAGGAGATTTCTGGGATGCATTGAGGGCAATTTTTTACAGAGGTGCTGGACAGGAGAACTAGGGAGGTGCTCGGCCAATTCAGCTTCTCATGGATAAGGAAAGATTAATCAAGAACGTGATAGCTGATAGCAGCCTTGGCTGTGGGGACCATGAGATGGTAGAGCCTAAGACCCTGAGGGAAGTAAGGAAGGCAACTAGTGCAAAAATTATTATGTATTTCAGGAGGGTGGACTTCATTTTTTTCAGGGCAGTAGTAGGCAGGATCCTGCGGGAGGCTGTTCAAAAAGCCCAGGAGAGCTGGCTGAGCAACCACCTCATTGCACAAGAATAGTCCAACCCAATGTGCAAGACAGAGCACATGGCTTTGATACAGCAGGAGGTCAGCTTGGTTGAAAAGGGAAATGCCGAGTGAACTTACATGCTGAAAGGGTATATAGGGAAGGGGGGAGCAGAGACAAGCGATCAGGAAAGAATATAAAGACACTGCCAGAGCATGCTGGAGGGAAGGACAGTTGAAAACAGTGAGGGATGTGAAAAGTAAAAAGGAGCGAAACAGCTTGGACTGTCATGACTTTTTGGACTCCCTAGTCCTTGAGAGGTTCACTCCATGGGGAGTTGTTGCTTCACAGTTTATTACCTCAGCCTTGCACCAGTAACACAGAGATAGCTGGAATTATTTTAGTGAGAAAATAACACTGTCCTCACAAAAAGGCAATTTTCCATGAGAAAATTTTCAATTTTGCTCAAAAATGTTTTGATTTTCTGTCACGCAAATTGAGCAGACAGCAGCCCAGCTGCTGACTTGGAAAGCTCTTTCCGCTGCGTTTCACAGTGGCAAAAAGTCAAAACGACCAAAGCCTGCCAAGGGGGAAGCTAAAGGCCACATTCATCCTCTTTGGTTTTCAGTCTGCTCATCTCCCTCATTTATGAGCGTCCAGCGGGGATGGGTGAGGTCCTCAGCCCTCTGCCTCGCTGGCTTCTGCTCAGCACATTTCCAACAAGAAGGGCAGGAGGGGAAGGTGGGCAGCTCCAGCTGCGGATGCTGGAACTACGGGGACCAAGTCCTTGCTCATCCTACACCCAAGCCCTGTGGAAACCACCAGCAGATTTCACCTGGCACCCACTACCAAGAACCTTCAGGTGAGCAGCCAAAAACCTTCCCCTGAGGTTACTTTGGTTCTCGACATCCCTTTTGCAATTTTCACCTCCACTTAGCGTGTTTTGTTGAGTATTTTTTCAAATCAGAGAATCATAGAATTGTTAAGATTGGAAGGGACCTTTAAGATCATCGAGTCCAACCATTAACCTAACCTGACAAAACCACTTCTAAACCATATCCCCAAGTACCACGTCTACCCTTTTTTTAAACACCTCCAGGGATGGCGAATCCACCACCTCCCTGGGCAGCCTATTCCAATGCTGGATAACCCTTTCAGTGAAAAAATTTTCCTAATTTCCAACCTAAACCTCGCCTGGCTTAACTTGAACCCATTTCCTCTCATCCTCTCACTTGTCACTAGGGACAAGAGGTCAGTCCCCACCTCTCTACAACTTCCTTTCAGGTACTTGTAGAGAGTGATTAGGTCTCCCCTCAGCCTCCTCTTCTCCAGGCTAAACAGCCCCAGTTGCTTCAGCCATTCCTCATAAGACTTGTCCCCCAGACCCCTCACCAGCTTCGTTGCCCTTCTCTGGACACACTCCAGCACCTCAATGTCTTTATTG
>VZSZ01004226.1:894431-932373 GCA_013398815.1 Ibidorhyncha struthersii
GAGCCCTGGGGAACACCACTTGTGACCGGACGCCAACTGGATTTAACTCCATTCACCACCACTCTCTGGGAACGGCCATCCAGCCAGTTTTTTACCCAGCAAAGATTACACCTGTCCAGGCCATGAGCAGCCAGTTTCTCCAGGAGAATGCTGTGGGAAACAGTGTCAAAAGCTTTGCTAAAATCCAGGTAGACAACATCCACAGCTTTTCCCTCATCCACCAAGCGGGTCACCTTATCGTAGAAGGAGATCAGGTTTGTCAGGCATGACCTGCCTTTCACAAACCCATGCGGACGGGGCCTGATCACCCTGTTCTCCTGCATGTGCCGTGTGATGGCACTGAGGATGATCTGTTCCATGACCTTCCCAGGCACTGAGGTCAGACTGACCAGCCTATAGTTCCCCGGGTCCCTGCTTCTAGCTCAGGGGTTTGGGTACTCAAGGTACAACTGGTCCTACTGCTGAAGACTGAGGCAAAGACAGCATTAAGCACCTCCACCTTATCCTCATCCCTGGTCACTATGTACTGGCCCCGTCTACTAGAGGACAGAGATTATCCTTAGTCCTCTTTTTATTACCAATATATTTATAGAAACTTTTTTTGTTGTCCTTGACAACAGAAGCCAGGTTTAGTTCCAGCTGGGATTTGGCCCTTCGAATTTTTTCCCTACATAGCCTCACTACCTCTTTGTATTCCTCATGCGTGGCCTGCCCTTTCTTCCAAAGGCCATAAATCCTCTTTTTCTCCCTAAGTTGCAACCCTGTCTCTCTATTCAGCCAGGCAGGTCTTTTTCCCTGACCGCTTGTCTTACGGTACACAGGGACAGCCTGCTTCTGTGCCTTTAAGACTTCCTCCTTGAAAAACATTCAGGTTTCCTGGACTCCTTTGCCCTGGAGGACTGCCTCCCAAGGGACTTTGTCAACCAGGCTCCTGAAAAGCCCAAAGTCTGCCCTCCGGAAGTCCAAGGTAGCAGTTCTGCAAAGGCTTTCCTTCTAAGGAACCACCAGTCTCCAGGCCAGAATGACCACAAGTTGCTTCTGTTGAGTCCTTCAGGCCACATCTACACTGCTACACAAAAGAGGCCCATAGACAAGTCTAAAGCCAAGCCCACAGATGGGCTCCCAGCCATCCGGCAGAGAGCTATGCCCTGCGCAGAGCAGCGCGGTTTGGTGGGGTGTAGTAGCTGCAGCAGCACAAAACAGAGCCACAGCTATGCAGCACGCAAAAGGACGGAGCCTGTGCTCAAACTCGCTCCCTGCTCCTCTTTTATTTAGCAGCACAGCCATACCCTTTGGCACAGACCAGGACTTTGCTGCAGACCACTCCAAGATACGTGCTATTGCCTGACCGGGGAGATCTTCTGAGCATCTTCTGAGCTCTCCCTGTTCTTTTTGCCACTGCCTCTGGGCTCTCATCTTCTGGGGATCTCAGCAGTAGCCCATTTTCCCCTACCCTCGGCAACTTGTACCCTGCTCAGGGAACTGTTTGGCTGTGCTGGAAGGCTTTTGTGGGACCCCAGAAATCTGGGATTTGCCAGTGATAACAAAAGCTCACCAGGAACAAACAGGTCCATCTGGATAGCTCTGATGGGGTAGTGAAGTCTCCTGGAAGTGTCTAAAAATGCAGTTAAACAGTTAATGCCAAACTAAACATGGAGGCTCCATGAGCCAGTGAGACAGACACCTCCACAAGGAGCATCATCCCACTTTTCCCATCTTCTTTTTTTACAGCAGATTTGGTCCCCATCTAGGGCATCTGTTGTCTCCACTGACTGTTTGGAGAGCCTCGATACAGGCCTCATTCAGATGGCTGACACTGAAATGGCTTCACTACTAAGTTGACATCATATAATGCTCCTTACTCTGATTTGTGTTAAAATTCACCTCCTTTTAGAGGGACAGCCCAAGGACTTTTTACCTCTTCAGTATCACCCACACCTCTTCTTACATCTTCTGGTCTTGTTTATGCCTTTACGTGGGATTTAAAAAATGTCTCAGAAACTTAATCCTCTTATGTCTGGCACTTGAAAGGACAAAGACTATTTTGCCCTACTGATGCCAGTAGGGCACCAGTAATCAGTAATCTAATCACTTAATGGTATTGTTTCTCTGACTTCTATAAGGTATAAACATTTATTAAGGGATATAACTTATCAGACAGCACAAGGACTTCCTTGGACCCACTCATGCTGCTGTGGTCCCCAGGGAAACAAAATGAACAGTTAGTTCAGAAGTGAAAAATTTCATTTGTGAATATATATCTAGAAAATACATAAGCACAGACATGAATATATGTGTATTTCACCATAACCCTACTGCTTAATTTACATTGATACCTCTGAATTTCAGCTCCTAGACAAAAGCTGAAAGTGGCATTTTGGAGAAGTAACCCACAGATAACAAAGTAGAGTAGAGCATGCACGTTTACACCTTTACTAGGAGAATTTAAATGAATAATAGCTCATCACAATTGAGCTGATCTCAAGGACTGGAAGGCAGGTGACAAATTCTAGAACGTGCTGAGTTTATACCAGATAACAGCATCATTTGAAATTTTACCAGATAACCCGTTTCCTGCTTCAGATTTTTATTATGTATTTCAAACGAAGAGGAAATTCTAGGTAGCGCAGCTGCCTTGCTGTGTTACATGACTCCAGCCTGCCAATGGCTGACTTCTGGTGCAGTTTTAGCGCTGTGGATGCTGGCTCGGAGTGCGGTAAGCAGCATAGGTCCTGGTTAATGCAGGTACTTCCTTTTGTTCTGCAGCTGAGGCCAAATCAGATACGGCAAATATCTCCATTTCCTCAAATATCCCTTGCTTGCTAAGAAGCAGCTGCCAACCCACTGCACAAAAGAAGGTCACTAAATCTGGGCCATTTATGGCATGTCATATTTGGGGAACTTTGTTTTGGGGTGAGGAGGAGACCAATAGGAAACAGGAGACTGCTTGGATCTTGGAGGTATTTAGATTTTGGACACAAAACAACAGAAAGAGGCAGTGTCTTCCCAGGGACAGTCACTGGAGGAGTGGGGCTAACATCTCCCTAACCACAGGGTGGAGGGACCCTGGGAGGACACATATTCTTTCTTAGTCATCTAAGCCAGCGCAGTAATGCTGGGGGAGAACAGGAGCAGATGACTAACCTCCACCTCCTTTAGAAGAATGTATGCTGTCCTGTCTGTGCTGCACAGAGGGAAAGTTTTCCAGTGTGTAGATATAGGAGTCAAAAAAACCCTCACTTGTCTCATCTACTGACCCACTGGGCCAAATTGCTTCAGCTCCATGCAAAATATATTTTAGCTTTAATCACAATTATTACAGCAATGCCTAAGAACTAACAATGGACCCTACCAGACGAGGGACTGCATAGACACAAGAGAGCAGGATCTGTCCTTAAAGCCTGTACCCAAAATGGGTGTTGGCAGGGGCAGGTAGGACTCAGAGCAGGTGCAAAACAAGTCATCATGGCAAAGACTGTGTCCATCTCAAATGGATGCAGGGCTTCCGCAGGGTGGAGAAGGGGTGGCTGTGGGACAGACGAGCTAAGAAAGAGTGAGGGAGAGGAATACGGTATGGTGGAGAGGAGGACCCGAGCTGAGCAGAGGTGAAGCGATGGGGCGGCAGAGGCACCGCAAGGAGCAGGATGTGAGCAAGCAGACTGTCAGCGCAGGGGGAGAAAATGAAGGCAGCAAAAGTCCCAATGAAGGCAGCAAAAGTCCCTGGCGTGCTTTTCTCAAGCCTGCTGGCTGCAGGGTTTCCCCGGGACCCTGAGGCAAGACGTATGTTATTTTGCAAGTCAGATAGGATCTCGATTCAAAAGGCTCTCCCACCACCACCAGCCTGGGGCAGTTGGGAAGGTACTATTTTGGGAATATATGGCCCTGTGTTATATCTCCCCAGTAGCCACCCCAGCATTGCTTGTGATCCCTTACAGACATTAGTCTGGACACTGCTCTTCCCACACTGCAAAGAGGAGAAAAGTTTATCCTGGGATTTTTCTGTGCCAGTGACAGAATTTCTGTGCTAAGCTCTCAGCAAAATTAGCAGCTAAACCCTTGAGTTTAGCTTCAGAAATCTCAACCAGATTACTCATTCCTGTTGTTATTCTGTATTTAGATACTTTTGGCCAGGCATATTGTTTATGATCATAAACAACATCCCAGTTGCTGTTTGCCATCACAGTGAGTTAGGACACAATGGGAATGTTAAGAAGAATTTGCAGATATCAACCTTTTCTTGGACAGCACTCAGTGCTTGCAGGAATCAGCACAGAAATGTCAAATTGTCAGAAGAGTTAATTTTGGTCAATTGATTCCATGGACGTGGTAGGCATCTGAGGCTTCTTTTCCCATTAGTGAGTCTAAAGAACCTTTTGAGTATTCTAGTTTTTGTTGTATAATTTCCAAGAGCTACCTACTTTGCACGATGTTATGAGGATTATTAATGGTAAAATGGTTCGTTGATGATTTTCAGAAGTAAAGTTCTAAATTTCCTCTCTGACCCCCGCAAACCCAAGTGACTTTCAAGCCTGGCAGAGCAAACCTCCCCCTTACTTACGCAATTTATAAGAATGAACCCAGAAAAGTCTGTGTTGAATGTTCCTGCTCAGAAAACTTTAAATGACTCAGTAGCAGCTTAATCCACAAGCAGCATCAATGTTTGCACACCAATTATTTTGAAAGGGAAATACATTTCCATTTTCATGAAGCGGAGGAAGATAAAGCGATGTTTTATGAACTTCCTCTTATGTGTCAAGCTGGCTTGGTTGATTTTTTGGATAGCACTTAATCATGTTGGGTCTTTTCCAGGAAATGGTAATTTACAAGCTTTTGAAACTCATACTCCCCGTCTCCACTAGTCAGAAAGTATGACCTAGTTTAAGTTACAGCTTGAAGATGTGACCTAGTTTTACAGGTAGCCTGCACCCATTGTGCTCAGCTCAGCATTGTAAAATTTGGAAATCTCTTCATAAAAAGTGAGCTGGACTGTCACCTTGATTCATTGCCCCTTTTTATCTGGCCCCTGAAAAGTTAACAGTGTTGCCTAATTTAGAAAGCTCAGGACAAAAAATTTTAGAGGTGCTTTATCTCCTAGATTCAGGTCCTCAGAAATACTTTGCTGCCCAGCCCCAATGATCAAAAAAGGCCTTGGGGGCTCTTCTGTATATCCCTGCAAAGGACGGTCATGAGGGTCACAGTTTAAGACCAGTTCACTACTGAAGGCACGGCTGGGTTGCCCAGTGGTTGAAGAGCTCAAGCGAAATGAAGGGCTGGCACTGCTGACAAGGGAACAACCTGGGAGAAACACGGATCTGCTGGTTTTTTCCTCCTCACACAAACAGTATGCAATTACGGTGGAAATTGTTCCTTGCTTGTCTGGTCTCCCTGTCTCATGGCTGAGCATTTAAGCACCTCTAAATGTTGAGCAAATGCGATGTTTTATAAAGAGCTTGGACTAAGGCATGGCTTTGATGTTAGGTTAGTACAGCAGTGGGTTTATTTCCTCTGGGGCAGAGCGCACCATCGTGCTTTCTCTCTACATCGCTACCTGGATTAGGCAGGAGTTGCTCAGATGGGGGCGGTTCTGACCATGTGCAAAATCAGAAAAATTTGCCCCCTTAAAAGTAAAGACAATGATAGGTGCTTCGACATAGAAATGGTCTGGCGGGTTTTCTGGAAGCAGGTTTCCTCTTAGATGCTTTGATTCTAGCAGAGCATGTCACAGCTCTAGCAATGGCATCAAACCCTTAATGAGTACGTCCTAACTGCTAACGACCATTTGCAGAGATCTCCGTGTGGTCTCCTACTACTTTTCCAAACTTCTCACTGCATTAAATAAGGTTCCGCCTTAAACACTGGAAATAACTGAGAGCACTGTTCATTGTCACATCCAAACGGGTGAACAAGAAGAAGAATAATACTAGAGAGGAAAGTTTGTATTGATTAACCAAGGAAGCGCTGCTGTAATTAAAATGGAGGTTCTTCTATATGGAAAGCTATACATGATCACATCCATCACATCAGTGGCTTTGGAGTGACGAGCCAGACATCTAACGAACGGCTCACTTCCATAGCAGAAGAAACACCAAAATATGTCGCACTGAAATTCAGAAGCGATGCAGGACCGGAGCCTTCAGAGGCATATACTGAGTTAATTTTTGTCTTAACAAAACATAACTAGCCTACAAACACACATATGGGGGAGTCACGTTGATGGTTATATGTCATCTCCTTTGCACATAAATAGGAATGGGTTAGGTGAACATGGTATTGCAATGGTTATTTGCACCACCTAAATCTAGGTCACATCAAGAAATTCAAAGAAAACTTCTGAGTTTACCGATACATTTTTAGCAAGTACCACATTTCCGCGCATGCAGGAGTTGATAATATGAGAAATACCAGTATTTTGTTTAGCTTAGCCTTTTCTCACTTTAAAATTAGTGCTGTGGTGAACTTTTGGGTAAAGGTTATATAATGCGAAACAAACACGTAGGAAGGGCTTTGGTCTAGCCCAAACTCGGCTGCCTGTTTTCATGGCTGAAGTAGTACAACACTCACTGTCACCTTCAGTCCTATTTTGCCCTCCATGAGAAGCTGACTGGCGTATGCTGGTCTTGATGTTCAACCCAAGCTACTGACTCCAAACAAAAGACCGCGATGAAAGATAGTTCATCGGTAACCATTGGGCAACATCAGCTATAATTACTTCGAGAGGAGGAGCTGGTATTAAACCCATGGTACATTCTTGGTGTTGGTCCTTATTTTAGTGGCTCTTATAGTCTGTTATTTTTTCCTCCCTCTAATGGCCAAGAGGGAGAGGAGATCCTGCCCTGGAAGCGGGAACTTGCTCCAGCAGACTCTTTGGTAACCGGCCCATTCCCATTGTTGATTCAGACTGTCTCGTGTTGGGAGCAAACCCACATTCATATACTTTTTTTTTCTGTTTTTTTTTTTTTTCTGTAAGAACTTAAATTGCTTTTCATTGAATATGTCTCCAGCCCATAATGGTCATAAAGGCCATCTGTGCTCCCGGGCGTTTGGCTTGCAAGCGGAGGACAGCGGATGCTGACTGGAGCCTCCTCTGATGTTTGCCTTTCAGTTTCATAAGTGTCATCGATACCTGGGCAAAACCAACAAAAATAAACCCCCCAAAAGCCTCCCTGCCACTAAGGGCGAATTTCTGCTTGAGTCATGTTTTACACACATTGCACAAGCACATTTGATAAGGCAATGTGAAAGTCTCTGGCGAATCAGGTGTGTCATATCTCCTCTCCCTCACTAGATTATAGCCTCAAGAGTCAGGACAGAGCAACTATGAGCCCTTGTCCCTGTTCTCGGCCTGCTCCCAGCTGGGGTGCTAAGAGATGTCTCAGTCTGGACATCTGGTGAGCAAAGACAACATTTCCATTACCTATTCATTTGTTGTTGATGCTGCCCAAGTCATTCGGTGTCATCCTTTTCATATAGGCACAGAAATGCCAAAATAATATACATAATAATATTATATATATTATATATAATCTATAATCTTCCTTCATCGCAGATCTCACAAGAGCTACAAAAATAAAATGTGTCACCAATGAGCAAATATTATTCCCAGGTCTATATTATTCTCAGTTACATGTAGACTGTATATGCTGTATTTGAAATAGATACAACTAATGGATCTTATGTAGAAGCAACATTATTTGCATTGCTGCTATGTTTTAAAGCAGTTTATACTGCAGAGAGTGACAAATACCAGCATACACTAAAATAGCCACCTCACCTCCTAAAAAGGCTTAAAAAGAAACCGTCTCATATAAAACTATTTATAATACTAACCTTATTGATGTCAGCAGGAAAATGTCCACTGATTTCAAAGTGAGAAGCTAAGCCCTTTCTTACCAGTACAATATTAACCAAGATTAATAAAACTGAATGAATTGTAACAAGCGATTTATGTATTTGGGGGGAATTTTTCGCATTCAGCAAGTCTCCCAGCACAGCTGGGCCAATAGAGTTCTCAATTATCTTTTTTATTTGAGCTGCTTTGTTTCACAATCTCACACATCAGCAAAATTCTGCAAGTGTACAGATGGCATATACCAGAGAACAAGAGCAAACTTGAGGAAATGTGTTTGAATGTTTTCAAATAAATCACAGGAGCACTTCTATTTGGCTCGTATTTTTGAAAAAAAAAAAAAAAAAAAAAGTTCTTTTTAAATATAATTTTCAGCCAAATTGAAAAAAAACATAGCCAGATAACATAGCAGAAACAGAATAAAGTGGTACTAACCCGCAGGCTGCAGTCCAACACACTTGATACTAATTTATAATACTACTTTTTATATTTATGATAAGGCTAATGAGGTTTAAATAAATTATCTCTTCTTATTCATAGTGGTATAATAGGACTTAGATTTGAGAGAAAATGCAGATTCATGTAAGTAGCAATTCAACTATACATTTGCAGGTGACAATAGATAGTAAATAGAGAGCTGCTTTCAGGAAATAGTAAACAAATTAAAAACGTTTTGTGCTGCCAGATTATTCTCTTAGTTATTACTCTCTATCAACAGTGACAGACCAAAGGAGAAAAAGGCAGAAGCTCAGGTCTGGACCTTCGTTGCCCACGTGGGTTTATTTTAGCTCTCTTGCTGGCTCCTTTTTGACCTGCTTGGAGGAGCCCTCCCTGCCGAGCCCCAGGGCACACAGCCCGTACGCTCAGTTTCATGCGATAAAAACATAACTTAGTGGGTTGCAACTTGGTAGTATCTTCTGCTTAAGAGGGAGGCTGCCTTAAGCTGCAAGGCTGCGTGCCACTCAGTGCCTCGTAACTCCAGCCCCCTTCCAGTTAGCGGGACAGAAATAACCTAACTATCCATTTCCAGAACTGCAGTTGTTTTTCCAGAGCAAAGATCTGGAGCCATGATGAGTGATAAACCATTAAACCAGATGGACCTTGTTTTGTTTAAGCTGCGTTACTGCCTGCGACGTACTGCAGACAGAAACAATTAGTGAAGCTCACATTGCAAAATGCTGCAGGTAAGCAGGGAGCTGGTCAAATTTCGGCGTAACACAGAGAGGGAGATGTTTATACAAAAAAGGAGTAGGCAATCTGCAAATGGTTGCTAACTAAAGCAGTGTTATTCGTTATTAGTTCCCAGCGGGCAAAATAAGTACGTATGGGTTACACTATTTGCCATACATCAGTTCCCCGGGATGTCAGCTGGGTGGAGAGCCCACGCTGGGGTCGGAGCAGGCACGTGAACCCGCAGCAGGCCAGCAATAAACTACGGACCAGCAACGAAGATCTGCTCCACTCTACGCATTCATAGCCAACATCTGTGGTGAACTGATTTTGTCTGTGTCCACGAAAAGTTGAGATTCTGGCCTCTGGTGGGGTTTTTTTGTGACACGGTAAGGAAAAAATCATTCCAAGCATTTCACTCAGTCCAATTAACAGTGAGGTGTAGGTTAAAATCCTCCAAACTGGTGGGACACGAGGTAAAAACATCGTGTGCAAGAGAGTATCTGAACTCCTCAAATAGTTACCTTCCATGTGATCGTGTTTCAGTGCTCCAAAATCCATGACCTGCTGGTTAAGGGACGGGGTGGGGGGTGGGGGTAGATCCTTTTTATGAATCCTCCCCTTACGGAGTTGAGGTCACCAAAACCACTCACCAGGCAGCCTTACTCACACCTGGTAGTACATACAGACTTAGGGATTGAGTTTGGGACCTACAAGATGAGGCAGCAGCTACATCGTGGTTATGAAGACATGATAGCACCTAAAATGTGAGCTCGGTGGTCAAAGGAGGATTCTGGCATCCTCTGCTGAAAAGAACAACCAGGGATCTCTCACGCGGTGACTGAACCAAGAACCAGAAAGTCGGAAAAATGAATCTATCATTTTGTGACTTGCAGCGCATAAGGAGCTGAAAGCAATTTGAGTTCCTGCTTGTCTTCTGTCATAGCCAAACGTAAATTGATTGGAGTTTGGTGATGTGTGGTCTGGGGAAAAGCACTGTGCCTCACACAGGAGGGCAGGCGGTAGAGAGCACATGGCTCAAACGCTGAACGAATGGCAGGAAAATATGCCCTTCCTCAACTTCATAAAATGGATTGTGGACGGATAGCAGTAAATCAAAGATACCCAGTCCCTCACCTCCACCCCAGCCCAAATACTTCCCTGGAAACACCGCTAGAAACGCCGGCACATTCAGGCTTTAGGCTAAAAAAAAGCAGAAAAAAGAAACAGCCGAAGTTGCGGAGAGATTTGTGAAATCTGATTTAAATAACCTCAAGCTGACAGAGGTTTCTCAGCTTTTCACGACCAAGCTTTGCTTTGGAGCTCGTCACAAATGGTAACGTAAGGCAAAGGTGTGGGATCTACAGGTTCAGACCCCAGTGAGTTAAAAAAAAACAAAAAAACGCACAAAACCACAACAGTTGGCAAAGTGCCCGGGTTGTGATCCCAAATACCAGCAACCAGGAAATATTGGACAAGAAACCAGTACGGAGAGGGAAAAAGAACAAGAAATTGCCTGCGTATACATGTAAGAACACTTACTGCTTTAGATTTTGCTCAAACCACCGCAGTGCTGGAAACTAATTTCGTAACAGCAAAAAAGTATAAGCATTTGATAACTGTCCGGAGCCCTCAAACCAAAAGGGGGCACGGACTGCTTCGTGTGTCCGATCTCCTGGTTCCTCCTTCCCCAACTCCTTTTCTTTGTTCCTATCCAGCTCTGCCCTTGCATCAACGCTTCAAAAAATCTTTTTGACAAACATAATTGTTGCTGTTTTCCATCTACAGACAGGGCAAAGCCACCTGAATATGGGCCAAATAAGGGGAAGTGTACCTAGATCTGCCCCAAGGCTGTTGCTACCGCCAGGAAAAAAGAGCTGTAAGTCGGTGAGAGTGGGGTGAGCAGAAGACACTGGCAGCTGGAAAGAGCCAGAGAAAAGGAAGTGGGATAGACAGAAAAAGAAACATTCACTGGCTGGAAAGGGCTTGGGAAGGCAGGCGGGGGGGAGGGGAGAAGTACCCAGGTGCCAAAATATGCAATTTGTAACCCCATGTATGAAAATTTACTTTTTTGGCAAGAACACAGTCAGCATATATAGATGTTTACATGCACGCAAATACGCTGCATTCCAAATAAATGATTTCCAAGTAAGATTCTTTTAACTTCAAATTTCAGCAAATAATCATCCTCTATCCACAGACCCAAAATATTTTTTAAAGATTATAAAATAAGGAGTCACATGTACTTTTCTTAGCCAAGAAAGCATTAGCTTCTTCTCAAGGCAACTCTTCATTAATGGATTAGTCTACTCCCTTCATTAATTGTATCGCTACGAAGGAATCAAATAAATGAAGCAGAAAAGAACAGATGGTTCTGGGGCAAGACTTGGATTTAGGAAGGGTGGGTGCTGGAGCAGGTGTTTTTACTTTATCATGTCAGCATATGTGCCCGCGCTGCCTCGAAGGACACTGCTGAAGCTTTTCAGTCTGCAGCTGCTCTGATATAAAGAGCAAAATCAAACCGTACTGACAGCTCTACGTGGAGCTTCTTGCTTCCTTTTGAACGTACGTAAGGGTAAGAAGGGACGAGGGCCAGGGCAAGACAGGCAGAATAGGACCTCCTATTTGCTTTCTATTTCGTAGAGAGAATAAAGAATTATAACCGCCAGAGTAGACTATAGAGCCCCACGAGGACTATGTTATCACATCTCTCCCACCTAGTTCGTCACACAGAGGCATCCTGAGGATGCTAAGGCAAAAAAAAAAAACCACCCCAAAACCCACAAACCCAAAATCATTTAGGCCCCAAAGTCATCACACAACGGGAATTTAAAGCCCCATACTGCATTCCTACAGCACTCCTAATGAGCACAGATCTACTACTAAGCCGAGCCTCAGAATCATAGAATGGTTTGGGTTGGAAGGGACCTTGAATATCATCCTGCCATGGGCAGGGACACCTCCCACTACACCAGGTTGCTCAAAGTCCCATCCAGCCTGGCCTTGGACAGTTCCAGGGATGGAGCTTCCACAACTTCTCTGGGCAACCTGTTCCAGTGCCTCACCACCCTCACAGTGAAAAATTTCTTCCTAGTATCTAATCTAAATCTACCTTCTTCCAGTTTGAAGCCATTCACCCTCGTCCTATTACTACATGCCCTTGTAAAAAGTCCTTCCCCAGCTCTCCTGTAGGGCCCCTTTAGGTACTGGAAAGCTGCTATAAGGTCTCCCTGGAGCCTTCTCTTCTCCAGGCTGAACAACCCCAACTCTCTCAGCCTGTCCTCATAGGAGAGGCGCTCCAGCCCTCTGATCATCTTTGGGGCCCTCCTCTGGACTCATTCCAACAGGTCTATGTCTTTCTTATGTTGGGGGCTCCAGAGCTGAAGCCCTCTTCTCACCTCTGGTGGCTTGGGATGCAGAGGTAACCAACAGGCATCTGTCTTCACAGGGGCTCAACAAAGGCTGCAGGTGCTGTGACCTTATCTAGCACACACTCATAGCTCACAGCCACTGTCATTCAGGTGACATTTAGCCCTGGTGGTTCCCCTCCTTCACGTAATACCATACGTAGGCAGAGCATTTGCTAAGGTCAACTACTTTGCGCTAAGCCTAACTCAACTTTCAAATCAGTCGAACCCCCATCTCTGCCTCCCCAGAGTGTGACTTCACCCCCAGAACAGACACATGCAATAGACATTTTTCTCCCAGGCTGCCAAGGCACATCGCTATAGCGGAAAAAATATTTTTGTTTGAGTGTGACCTGTAGCTCTAGAAATTTTGAAAGAAATGACCCAGATTCTTCAGTCATTTATGGCTTTGACCTGACAACTGTTTGGTGTAAAACATAAACAGGAGGTCCTCATTTCCAGCTAAATTCCCAACCCTTGATGATGTAACCCTAGTTGAAAGTGGTGGATGCGTGTTCGGAGCGAAACCGAAACTCCATAAAATTCATTGTAATTGCCTCCAAATAGTCAATTTGTGCCTCGTTTTCCTTGAGGGAGTTATACCATACCCAGCCTTCATGTTCTGAAATCTGAAAAAAAATCATTGAAGCTGCACAAGATACACAGCAACACAGGAAAATAAAGAAATCACCAAGTTGATTTTTTTTCTTAGAAATATATTTTGTAAGAAAACAATATTAATATTAAAAAGAAATGTTTATTATACAGTATAAAATAATTGCTTGAATTCAACTCAGTTCCTTATAAAAAAAAAAAAGAAGCCTGAGGATTTGTATGAAGCCTCAATTCCTACAGATTTGAGTCTTTCGCCTTCTGTGATTCCTACCACATTAAAGAGCAGGTTTTGCCCCCCATCATCCTTAGAGCACCCAGACAAACGCTCAAAAAACATCCCTCATCCCTTCTCCAACAAGTTGCTGTTCCCTGCCCAGATGTGCTCTAAACATCACCCATAGTACCTGCAGCTCCCTTCTGCGTCCCCCATACCCACCCTCAGATTCCATCCAGCTACCTCTTTTTGGCCAAGCAACTATACAAGCGACAACACGTGTTGCAGCTAGCTAGGAGTCTCCCCGTAGTAATTTGTTGGCTAATAGGAACAGTGGCCAGCCACTGACAAATAACATAGAATGGCTGAGTTGTTCTCAGCTGTCTGTTCTCATAAAACCTGTAAGAATCTCTCTTAACGCTGCCATTCGTCTGCCAAATCTGGCAGAGGTGGGCAGAGTTTTAAAAGCTGGAAGGGGAGACAAGGACAGGCAATGCAATGACATAAGCTTCACTTTTTTCAGGAAACTAAGCTAAAAAAGTCATTACTCGATTGCAGAATTTACAACTTGCAGATTTTGTTGTAGGAAAATATGCCTGTTCAGTAACTATAAATACCCCTAATACATTTCTGTGGCTTATTATGTATCATTTTATTTATTTATTTATTTTTAGGTAACGCCAACTTTGTATGTCAATTACCCTCCAGGTTTGAAAGGCACCCAGTGACCAGCATTCTGGTGTAATTATTCATGACATCGGTGTGATTCCCCCCCTTCCCAATAATACTGACAAGTTTAACAAAAATCTATTAAGTTAAAAAGAACAAAGATATATATTACATTTGCTAATTGCAAACAACCTCTTTTAGCTGCAGTTTTTCCCATTGGGATTAAAAAGTGCACCAGTTTAACATGTCTGTACATTAAAAACAGTTTAAAACATTAAATATACAAACAGCAAGAGATTTTAAATATTTTGTATCAAATACTATAGGACAATATAATTTACATTTTTTTTTTAAACACAAAACATTACACCTGAAATATAACTTTAGATATTACAGAATATAAAAATACATACTTTTTGTCTAAAAAATGTCTTTGCAGGTTCTGGCACAACATAATACTTCAAAGGCACACCGTATTTTGGCAGTCTATATTTGCAATTAACTGTGCAACAATAATAAAAATGACCTGTAATTAACCTTTTAAAACTGCAAGGCCAGATGGTCTCCCTTCTTTTTGGAATAGCCCTTTTAATCAGGTAAAAACTTAAGTTGAACCGTTTAGGTGTTTTGCAACTCATTTCTGCCACGGCCTGAGCTCTCCAACCCCAATCCAGCAAAGCAAGAACAGGCTTAACTAAGCATGTGAAAAGCCACATCAAATGCATGGGATTAGTCGCACTTTCACAATCTTTGCCGTCTCAGGGTCAGAACGTTCAACCCTGAGCAAAAATGAGCCCTACGTGCAAGCTGGGAGCCAAGTTCTGTCCTGCCCTATGTTTGTGCCAAAACCAGTAAGAGTAGCACAGGTTAAAAAGTCAGGACAGAACTTGGGACCAGAAGTTCAGTAATAATAATTGCTCTGATTTCAACTACACCAAATGTAAAAGTCATAGTGACTCTACTGAAGCCGGTGGAGGCATGTGAAGTAAAACTGCTGTAAGACTGAATCAGGAGAACTATGTAATTTTGCCCGTCTGTGCATTTGTGGGACTCCCGCTGGAGTCAGCACAGGGCAAAAAAAAAATGTGTCTTTAGAGATATATGGCTTACACAGATGCAATTGGGTCACAAAAGATTTTCAGTTCTGCCTTCAAGTTCTTTCTGGACCACTAAAAACCCAAACGATTTTCAGCACACTAAAGAAAGATTCAGTCTAAATCCCTTACTTTAAATGCCCCAAAATAAGTTGCTTCTTGTGATGAATCCAGTAGCAATGGGTTGGATACCTGGATACTTATCATTTCACCAGATTTTAATTTAAAAAACCCTCCCACATTGACAGAATAAAAATGAAATTCTGAATTCCCTGACCAGTATTTGGTGCTTCCTCCCTTCATCAACACATCAGAGCGCCTTATTTTAAGGTTTGTCTTAATCATATATACCATCAGCTGAAGCCCTCTTTTAGTCAGGTTTCCTGAAGTTTCATGATGTCTAAAACAAATGTTGGCATAAAGGTAGTAAAATCCGTCTTGATTAACAATTAGTTTTCCATCATGGAAGGTCATATTTGATAAGTTTGCCTGGCCTTTGTCATGATGCCAGGATGTGAGGTTCACTTTGCGAGTTCCTGAAGAGGGGAGAAAAAAAAAAAATTATTTATAAACATTTATCAAACCCCAACATTTAAAAAGCAATCTCTGGGTTTTTAGAATCAATAGCAACTACGTATATATGCTAAAACTAGACAATTATGATAAAAATTCGTAAGAAATTTTCTTTTTTCGTCCTGTGCTGCCATATTTGGCTTGTTATTTATAACTGCTCTCCCACCAGAACATCTACTGGACCATGGTACAAAACACCTGCTTGGCCCATAGCTTGATTATGTTAAGCAATCATGCAACAAGCTCTGTACAGAAATTGTGTTCCATCGAAAACTTTATTCAAGAAACAAATACTTGAGAGGAATTTGAAATGAAAAATTACTAATGAAAAAACAGCAAATCTTATTGCCAGTCTTTAACCAGTGAGTGTTTGCAAGGAATAACTAAACAAAATCTGAAAACAAGTTAAACTGGTAATTCTCTAAAGAGAAAGCTTATGAAGCCTTCCCATATTTTATGTTGTTGTGACTCTAGTGGTACGCAAAGGTAAACATATTTTCATTTGAGAACCACAAAAAAAAAGGGGGAAAAGTCAGTACTATTGTGCATCTTCAGTACTGCCCAATAAGTTGCCTAGACTTAGGATAGCACTTCAATTATTTATGACATAACAAACCTTTTTATGCAAAAACAATATTAAGATTTAACTCAGTGCTTGTACCAGAATAAGGCTCCACAATCTTGTTTAATCACGTCTTAGATATCTAGGATAGTGGCCCATAACACAACCCTAATTCTTTGGTGATTGTACAAATAACTTATAGCTGGGCAATTTTAGCTATTTGGAAGGTAAACTCAGATTCTTTGCCTAATATCTAGAAGAAGGTCTTGGAAAAAGAGCTTTAGGAATACAGATGTGATTCTGGGTGCATTGCTCCCCCCCCCCCCTTCTTTCCTTCTCTTGTTTTTATTTATGTATCTTAAGTTTCAAACTGGAAACAACAAGCCAACATTCTAAGCTCGTAGGAGAACAGTCCCCTTCAAGTTGTCTTAAGCTGGAGATGCACAAATTAGGAAAGAAAATTATGATAATACTCTCTCTGTCTCTCCATAGAACATCATGTATGTTGGAATTAAAATACGTGTGTAACAGTTACCAAGTCTGACTACCAAAAAGACAGATTAGTAGAATTAACATATGTAAACAAGCATTATTGAACTGCTTCTAACAGGTAAGCCCTTTCAGCTCTGCCTGCATGGCGGCGGCCTGGTAAACAGGAAACTGTCCCTTATCTGTTAAGGTGACTGAATGCTCCGTGAAGAGAACAAAAAGGAGCTGTGAGACCGGAAATGTTTCGATTAGTTTTTCAGCTCAGCACTGTCACTGAAAGCTAACCACTTAGACAGGTACAAACATCCCCCAGGAACTCTGGCCCAAAAGGCACCCCCGGGGTACTATCAAGTAGCCACATTGTACCATCTCTTAGAGGTTTTAAGCCAGTCAAATCTCAGATGTCTTTTCATGTAGATCCTGGACGTTAGGAAAAGGTTCTTCGCTGAGAGGGTGGTCAGTCATGGGAACAGGCTACCCAGGGAAGTGGTCGCAGCACCAAGCCTGTCAGAGTTCAAGGAGTCTGGACAATGCTCTTAGCTGCATGGTCCAGATTTAGGTAGTCCTGCGAGGAGCAGGGAGTTGGACTCTATGATCCTTATAGATCCCTTCCAACTCAAGATATTCTATGATTCTACTATTGAGGCTGTGCCAAGAGATTGCCTGGCAGGAGGTCAAATAGAGAAAGCATTTGAGTCTTATTTCCAAACCTGGGCACATTTGACACTTCAGTTTGGTTTCAGTGGCACAGTGTGAAGAAGCAGCCTGCAACACCAGCTTAAATAGCATTGCTACTACAGCACGTGTATTATGTAGAGGTTTATCACAGTATATTCCATTGAGGAGCATGCCCTGCAGCACACATGCCATAGTCCCTTCCACCTCCCCGGCTACACCACCAGCCCATTGTAGCACCCACCTCATCTCACAACCTCTGCCTGCAAAAAGAGAGGAATAGGCAACAGTGGGAGGAGAAGATCCAGCCAAAGTCCACGGGCATGCCCACACAGAGGAAACAGCACTGTCTTGAGAAAGCCACACAGGCCCTGACCCTTCCTGATATGCACAAGCCACTAACACTCTACCACTTAGTCAGGTTAATACACAGGGCAGAACACAACATAAGCTGAGAGTTGGCCAACTTGTCCTCCTAACCACCAGCAATTTTCAGCATGCAAGACTAACTCCATCTGCTCCCTCTGAGGCACTCACAGCAGCGGGCCCACACAGGCACCAGAAGACCTTACATCTCAGGCTGCCAGTGCATCTAAAGCCCTACTTGGAATATTCAATACCTTATTCTCCCAACATCAAACCAAAACAATCTATTACCACCAAAATTTCTATGGCGTATGGCAGGGCCCAGTGCCCTCTCCTCCAAGCATGTATTGAGGCATGTCCCAGAACCACCAGTGCTCACAAGCATGCTGGGGAAAAGCCCCAGGTATATTTGATTAATAAAAAAAATACCTCCTGGATTTGTTTGTGAAGAAAGACATGAGGGGAAGTAGGGACAGCGGAATTTTAGAGCTATGAGTCTTCCCTAACTGCCAAGGGCAAGCAACTTCTATTAAAGTATTCCTCCCACATGCAGTAGTCCAGAACAAAAAGCTTCTGGCACTCTTCCACAAAGACTTGAGCAAAGCACAGGCTGTCAAACGCAGATCATAAATAGTTGCTCCCCTATGGCTCCAGTACAGCCAGGTAGAAATTATTCAAGCAAAATCATACAAAGAAGCCATCTTCTGTGCAGTGCCTCAAAAAACGTTCTGAAAACCATCAATTAATTGAAAGTAACACTAAGATGTTAAGTCTTTTAGCCTGGAATTATTCCCCTGCAAGAGATGCTGAGATAGGGGTACCAGAGTACATCTCTGAAGCACTGGGAATAGCTGAGGAAGTTGTAGAACTTCTTGTGCACTATGTTAAGTCTGCCAGAAATACTGCCCCAAGGAGCTTGGGCTACCTTCAAGATGAGGAGGATAGACAAGAAATCACTGCTTGCATCAGAGGAGAGGCACATCGGAGATACGGGACAGGAATGTATACATATGGAACAGAAAGGCATACTGGCATGCTGTGACTGACTGGTGGCGCACAGGGTAGTTGCTAGGCAGATTTTATTTACATGGCAAGTAAACTTTTTGCCAGTCTTAATCAAGTAGCAATTTTGAAGAAATTCTTAGTGAGAATGCATGATTCTTTGCTGAAGAAGGGGGAAAAGAGAAAATAGGTACCACAGCTGTTAGTAACTGAGATGCTGAGAGGGGCTCCAGGTGAAGTCTGGTCACACTGTTTCAGTGTTGAGGGGAACATGCATCATTCATGCATGGTCAGGTGGAGGGACAGGCCAAGAGATGATGGAAGATGACCGTATCTGTTTTGAGCAGGGGATTAGCCTAGATAACTTCCAGAAGTCCCTTCCAACCTAAATTATAATGCTATGATTGTATTAACTGAAGCAGATGGGCATCTTGCCAGAGCTTCAGAAAAGGCAGCACAGCACAAAGATGCAATGGTAGGAGTTATGCCATGCAACCTTTAATGGAAAGCTCTCAGCACTTCTGGTGGTAATACACCCAAATTTGGTGCCACCAAAACACTCGGTACCTCAACACTCAGGCAGAGGAGAAAACTGCAGCATACAAGTGCCCAATCAGCTGTCCATATACCAGAAACTCTGAAATATAACCCAAGCCATGGGATAATCAGAAATGCTGCAATACAGTATCTTCTGTGATGAAATTTACTATGGAGCCATAAAAAAAAAAAAAAGCACAAGGTAAGTCAGCTTGACAGAGAAGGAAGAGGTCGGAGAGATAACAAGCAAGATAACCTTCCAGACATGGTAAAAAGCATTAACAAAAAAGTGAAGATAATACACAGTTTTTCCGGTAACTGAAGACAAATCAAAACAATGTCTTGGATATTTGTGAGCATGAACTAAGACAAACAGAAATGAGTTTGAATAAAATTAATGAGTAAGAAGAAAGATGATGGGAGGGGAACAGAGGAGAAAGTAGCCCTATGTTGATAATTTGTTTGTATTCTAGCAGCTTTCAAGTATAAATAAAGCCTGAGGGAAGGAGCAAAGCACTGTTTGCTCTGAAAAACTGTTTTGGAGGCAAAGAGTAGCTAAGCTGAACCTGTAGCTGTATATAGCTCCAAATACTGCAGCCTTTCCTTAGACAGCTAAAGGTATCAATTCATATCCCAAATGATATATTTAACATTTACATTTATTTCTGTTTGTGATTTTCTCCTTTAAACTGTGACTAATTTCTGTAATCAATTTATAAACCAAAATTCACTGTTTTCATTTAAAACCTAGGTAGCATTTATAGTGAGCTCTGGTAAAAAGCAACCAGCAAGCATCCAGCTTTAACCTAAGGCAGCAAACCTAAAAAATACACACAGCAAGCCAAACCACTATGGCTTCTGCAGCCAAATGTTGGGTGGGGACACCAAGATCTGGGAAGGGTTATTTTCCCCCCTCCTTCGCAGTGCCCCCAGCTGCAAAAGTCCATTTGAGGCTTGATATTATTGTGAACCAGGTAAAACGGAAAATGTTCCCTCACAGACACTGCTCAGTGCCCCTTCATGAAGGGTGTTCAGTGGCAAACTACTTAAAATAAAATCCTGTTTGACAGCAATGAAGATTGATTTTTTTTCCTGACATTGTTTATTTTGAGTCAGAGTGATGACAGTAGAGAACCTTAAAATACTAAGAACAGATCTGTCCAGACTCATGGATGGCATAAAACAATTTAGAAGGATTTCAGACATGTAGGGTAAGAAATCAGAGGAAGAATATAGAAGTTGCTATTTGCAGTCAGATGAAACAGGATGAGAGAGAAAAACTCCTGGTGACCCTCAGGCAAATTCTTCATCCTTTATGCCTGTCACTAACCTCTGTGCCACCCAGCCAAGTGGGTACTGCCTCATACCAGTGAGCATGATACTAAAGTGCCTCACAGGCAGTAGGTTCAGTATTCCAGCTACCCATATGGATGCAGCCCCTCACTGCTGCAATGCCTGCAAGGACCACAGAAGCTGTGCTCTCAATTAACATCCTGGCAATGCTCTTCCAACAGAGGCAGAAGCCATATGCACCAGATCAGGAGGGATTATGTCCAACTTATCACATTGGTAAGGGGCTGATCTGCTCCAAGGAGAAAAAAAGCAGCTTGTTGTCACAGGCACTGTATTTCTGAGAGTTCCTGCAGCCTGTGCTATTAAAAAAAAAGCAAAGAGAGCAAGCAAGAGCAATGCCTCCCTTCCATTACTCACAGATGTGCTGCTTCACTCCCTAGAAGGTTAATGCAGTGATGCTCAACAGTAAAAATTATCAGCTGCTAGCCCTGATAAAAACACAGTTTACAGCAACCTCCAGGTAGACAACAACTAAACTCCCCACAGGAGTAGGTAGATTTCATAAAGTGTGACACTGACACACTCCACTTCTGTAGATATAAGTGATCCATCTCTATGATTAGCAACTTAATTGAATCCTTCCGAAGACAGAATGCTAAGACAAGTTTACTGGTACTCCATCTTCTACTACTGACCTATGTCAACAGCCAAAATCTGACTGAAATAGAAGCTTGTCAGGAGGCATCTGAGCTAATAAGAAAGCTTGTAGAAGTTCTGACTGCTATCTGACAAGCTGCTTAAGCTCTCTGTTATAAAGCTCTGGATCTTGGCAATGCCAATGCACTTGAAGGGAGAGAAAGTATCCTATCCCTCCAGGCAAGAAGCTAACTCCTTGTGTACAGAAGTGCTTTGTCTTTAAATAGAGCAAGAGAAAAGTAATCTCAGATTTCAAGCCTCAACACAGCATTCCCCTTTGGTTTGGTTATATAAAACAGAAAAGCAATGCACATAGCTTAATTAATAATGAGTTCAGCACTGCAGAATGTATACATCTTCAGAGGAAGACAACAGTAGTGATCAATGCCCCCTCCTATCTTGAGATCCTCTGTCCGACAGCTTCAGAATAAACTCTGGTTTACTTCTACCACACCAATGATGACTGCTGTGTTGAGAATACAGAGAAAAATCTCAACAGACAGTGCCTCAGGGCAAAAAAAGGAAACAGTACTAAGATATTTTAAAATTGTAGGAATGAATCTTTTCCTCTGGAAAGTGTTCCAAGACACTCATGTCTTGTTCCCTCATACTGTACTAGTGAGGATATTCCCAAAGCCATCCAAAGATACCTGTGGGTAGACAATAAGAGCTCTGGCAAGATAAAAGGATTCCATCCTCTTACCACAGAGGCAGATAAAAGCCACAGGAACATTTTATTTTTTCCCCTGCTCAATAGCTCAGAAACATCCTGCATCCAAGTCAACACACTGACCAGAAACCCTGTTGCTCAGACTATGATGCTGTGATCTTTGATCCTCCTGCTACTAGACTAGGTGGGTGCAGACAGGCCTCTGAAGCTTTCCCATGTCTGAATGTCACAAAGGCCCTTGGGAGTCTTGATGTAAAAAAGTGTATACCAACCCTACAACATAATAATGAATGGAATATAACAAAACCTTTTCTGTATGCCCTTAGCAGAAGGAAACACTTGCTGTAAATTCAACCTTATGCTGCAAGAGTGCAATGTACCCACAGAGGGCAGGCAACTAGCAGGCAAGTTATAATAATGACATTGGGACTGCAGTTCTAGGTTTTCAACACCTCAAAATTAAAGATGTGCTTCCTTTATGGCAAGTTCTGACACTGATGGGCACCTGACACGCATGTGTATTGTGTATTCCTATAAGATTCTCAGCTTCTACATCCACCCTGAAGACAAATGCTGTGTCACCCAGTACAGACACAATTACACTTCAGCAGACAAAACGAGCGCTGCTGTGAAGGGTTGAATAGGTAAACATAAGATATTCTTGAATTTTACAACATATTTCATCTGAGAACAGGACAAAAATCTTAAGACTCAATGGAAAGGAAACATCTTCCAACATGCAAGATCTGGATTCTGGCCAACCTTTAGGCTGGGATATCCTTGTATGTATGTGTGTACATATGCATACAGCTGTGTGTACGTATACCTATAGCTTATGTCCAGTGTGAGTGAAGAACTCTCGTTGGCCCCTACTAACCTAAGAAAATAAGATTCAGAGGAGAGCATTCAATGCATATCTTCATTCCTCACCTGAAGACAGCATAAAGAGGCAGGCCAAGCCCTCAGACCTTGGTCATGAAAAATGGTCATTTGAAATGGAGGCCATTCAGCATGTAACAGACTGATGTAAGATACCTGGGCATCTGAGCTATCCTCCTGTTAACAGTACCCCTGCTACCTCTGAAATCCTTTAATGCATCCAATTTATTCTCATTATCAAAAGCCATTTCTGAAACCCAGTCTGTTGATGATATTGCTGAACTATTTTCATAGACTTCACTGTTTAATCATTTATTGGAAGTATTCACTTAAAACTGAACTTACCAGATGGAATATTCTTATCATCAATAATGAGATGGGCAAAAGGCTGCTTCTCAGGTTTGTTTCTCTTGTATAGATCCATTCCTAATGCCTCCATTGCAGCTAGAGATAAAAGAATTGCATTACCTTCAGAAAGACAAGTTTAGTAGAACTAAAATATTTCTTATTCATAAACTAGTACCTACCTTTTTCTGGTCTTGGTGGTGCTCTTCCCATGACACGCTGAACTTCCTAAAATGAGAAAGAGCCATTGCTTTGATGCTGGCTTGGTTTTGTAATACTGTGTTTTGCAGGTAGTTTGCACATTTACAACATTCTGTGCGTATATGTATATGGAGGTTGTTCTACCTACAGTATATTCAGATGCCTGAGATACATATTCTCATATTTACATGATGTATAAGATGAACACACAGTTTAGCTGCCACAATGAAATTACTCCCTTTGTCCAATACATCTGATAAAGGTGAATAGGAATGACAGTGTCTATGATCACTACACTATTTATTGAAGTAGTGGTGACAACATTTACAACCTTTCCTACTTATTGCACTTGGAATATTTCTAAGTATAATGGAACAATGACTGCTAAGGATGCATCACATAGAACAATGGAGTTTATGAACGGATTTAATTACTCGGGGTCAAAAGTTGACAAAAGAGGCAGTTCTACATAGGGACTAGTATCACACTAACAACGAAGGAAAGCTAAGCTCTCAATTCCATTTGTGATAAGGTAAATTAAAACCTCCACCCCTCCCACTTGAACACTAACAGGGAAGGTTGCAAGACTACAAAGTTTTATAATCAAGGCTCACTTCTAACAAGGTATGCAGGAACTAAAGGATTAAGCATCTTCCACATCCGTACTGGGCCAAAGGGACTGGGTGCCAGAGTTCGGAAGTACGCTTTCTTCAAAACTGCAGATGAATTTTAACATCAATGAAACCCACATTACCCAAAACCAAGAACAGCACAAGTAACAGACATCAGGCACCACAAAAAGCCTTGCTTTTCTTGAGACAACATGCAAACACCAGTTTTCAAAAACCTAAGCAGCCTGCTGTTGTAACAAGCCTCGACTGAGTCTTGGTAATATTAGGTTCAGTCCTCAGTTCTGTCCCCTGTTCCCTCATGACCGTCTTCATCTGTTTTCTAAAAAACAGGGGTAATATTCTACTTGCTGTTCAGAATACCTCATACCATGGAGCCATCAAGAAGATGTTTAGTAAAAGGAGACATTTTGCGGAAGATAGCAAATCATATCTCATATTTGAAACATGAGTGGGCCATTGTTTTGTCCTTATGCCACACATTTTTGTTCATCTGATTCAATACCATGTATATGCAACACACCTCAGATTTGGCCAGATCAGCAATGTTCCACTGTGCTCTCAATCACTGCAGTGTTTTAGAATCTGAAATCCTGCTCTGAAAACACCTGAAGTCCTGCTTTTATGTAATTTTGCAGCCACAGTGAAATCTCTAATGCCTTAGCCAGTGCATTTATTACTCTCACTTTCCCCTTTCAGTAGGTGTTTAAATGTTAAACCAAAATGAAAAGCCACAGCAGTATGGAAGTTGTTGTATGACTATCAAAGCGTAGTACTTCAGCAGAGATATGCTGATTTTGTAGATAAGAATCATTAAGATTCTTTCTCCTGTAGAGACGAGAAGAAAAGCAGAATTGCAACTTCAAAAGAAGCAAAACTCGTGTCCATCTCCCCCATTTACATTCACTTCCCTTCTCTGATCTTTCTACTTCAGCATCAGTTCTAGGAGCGTGAAAACAAAGCTCAATTCTAGGAGCTGCACACCAGCATCAGCCTCCAGCCACACTTAAGCTCTTTAACTTCATCAGAAGTCGGAAGTCGACAAAAAATTTCAAATACTAGATACAGCAAAAAGTGGCAAAAGCCTCTGAAGAGAACAGAACATAAGGTAAAAGAGACTGGGAGATGGAAAACACTCTCAAGAGACTACTGCACCACACCTACTCCCAACACTTTCCCTAGGAAGGGGATACTCCTTTGTTTTCTTGCTTTCTTAATGGAAACATCTCAGATGTCAAGTCTGCTCCCGTCTCCTTTCCTTCTGGGGGAATATGACAATGTATTTGCCTGGAGAGCCTTCTGGGCAGATCCAAAAAGAGCTATGCATATTTTAATCTCCTATTATCTAAACTGGTACTAAAAAATATCCTGTGGTTGGTAACTGCACAGCCCTTGAAGTTCCTGAACTGGCCATTTGCTATCCTCCTTTTAACCTACATTTTTCTTAGGAGTATAGAGTTCTGCTTCTGCGCATTTCCAAAGACGCTCTAGCTTGAGCAGCTGGGTACCTCACCTCCTGAGATCTAGCGGCCTGACTCAGCTCATCATCATGCGGAAAGGCTGTGGTCCTCATGAAATGCAGTCTCAGCTACTTTCTTTCTAACTGTTGGTGGTGCTGTTCATCTGCAACATCACCACCTGGTAAGTAGCACAGCTACCCAGGAAGACTTGGGTCCAGAAGTCTCCTCGTCCTGATGGTCTTACGCCTACCTTCCTGTCTCCTAGGAGCATCTCCCTGACAGAAACACTCTCCTGTACTCCTCTTGAAGCTATGCTACTGTGCAATTAGGAATGCAAGCATCATTACAACAAAAGAGATTATAAGCCCAACACCAACACACTGAAAAGAACTGGAGATTGGCTCATGTTCATTGACTCTTTTGTGTTCTTGTCATTGGATTAGAAGGAGTTAGCCTGTGGCCAGAAAACAGAAATCCTCCATCAGCCGAGTTCTCCAAACACTGGACTAGTGTCAAGTTCTTTACTTGATTCTGACCAGCCCCACAAAATTTTGTCATTCCTTTCTGTTCTGTTGCCTGGGTTTCCAAAAGGAAGCTGAAACACACGAACTAGTCCCTAGAAAACAGAGATGGAGCTGTGGGTTTCTTCCTGAAGAATATGTAGTTCAACATTTCTCTTCACTTTTTACTTCATGTTTCTACAGTTCCAAGGTGCTGATACACAACCTACCTTAGAAAAGCATTTTAGCACATACTTACTTCTGACCCTGAAGGACTCAAGGACCACATTTTTCAGTGGATGTCTGAAGATATCCAGATGTCTAAAGACAGCCTCCTAGTAGGATTATAAAAATCCCCTGGTATCCTTACTGCAAGGAATTAAGTGCTAGGATTTTCCAAATCTTTAAAGTATCAACTGCATTCTTTACCACCTGAATGTCTTTAAGCATCTCATACCTAATAATTACCATTAAGAAAGCAGAAACAGCTCAACAGAACCTGTCACTAAGACACTGCTATAATGGCATGAAAACTGCTGACAAAACATTACCACTGACTTCTCTTACAACTTCCACCCACAGAACCATGTGTGGTACCAAATTGTTGAGTTATTTTTAGAAAAAGTGTACACAAAATTCACACCACTCTGTTAGTCTTATGATAAGCTGCACTTGTACACCTCTGCATCGTTTGCCTACTGCCCACCAAGTCAACTCTGCTGGCCTGCTTCCCACATTCCAGCCTCCTTCGTACAGTCCCTGTTTAAAAACCAGACAAGCAGCCAGTCACAAAATGAAAAATGTGTCTTCCTTCATGGAAAAAATTTAAAGGGCCATTGGGAAGCTGCAAAACTTTCACATTTTAAAAGCTAAAATCATGCTTTAAGTGCCTGGAAAGTTGGCAACTGCTCTTTACTCATCCATAGCAGGCTGCAGGTTTTAACTCTTAGCATCTCAGCATCTTCAAAATAAAAACAACTCTTGCTCTTCAAGTTATGTCCAGCATTGAGGATGCAGAGACAAGGCTGCATTTGAACATGTGGCATTTGTGAATGGTTTTTCCTCTCTTTTGGCTTTTACAGTATCTCAGTATCTACTCTGAGCAGCTTTACGTAGCCTTTTGAGACCACTCAGAAAAGAGCCCCTCTGGACATTCATGTATTGCTGCAGCTGTGAGCTTAAAGCTCCTTTATGCAGTTGTTTCTTCTACTACCTGAGTGCTTTAAGTCCAGCTAATACCAACAAGAAGTATCTGATTATCTTGCCGGAAATTCAGTAATTTGAAGAATGCTAATCGGGAAGGAAGTGAAATAGAAAGTACATGAACCAATATTCATCAGAAGATGGTTTAGAGATCAGCACTACAACCTCTATCCAAATGAGTAGTCTATTGTCTGCAGAAAAAAAAAAAGGCATGTAAGGTTGTAAGATGGAAACTGAAATTTTAACATCTTACAGCAATCACTCATGAAAACTTGACTTTGTCCATAACTACATGCACTTTAAATGTCTGCTAAGTATATAGATCTCTATATAAGTGCTGCCCTGGAAATCTAGCAAAGTACCCTGTTGCCATGTGGGAGACTAGTTTACATCTGAACTCTCCAGGCTGCCAGAAGCTGGGAGTATTGCCAAGAAAAATGACTTATGAATTGACCCAAGGTATGTTTGCAGTCCTTTTACTTCAGGCTCATAACAGACTTCATAAGAACTGTGGCTAGTGCATCTGGATTGCCAAAAGATTTTTAGGGTTACATACAAAAAAAATTAAGCAAACACACAGGGTAGGAAAGTATATCATTTGTCTCCTTGAAAGTTTATATGGAATATTGAAAATGTGCTTTCTACTGAGTAAGCTGCTCTCTAAGTAGTATTTTTATCCTGGAATATTTTAAGGAATTCACCATTAGATTTTGATTAAAAGAAATTTTTTAATTATTATTTTTTCAGGACACAAATGTTTCTAGACCCGACCTTGCAGCCCTACTACACTGGTTTCATAAGAGCACTTTCATTTTCAATGTCGGTCCCTGCTTTAGATTTAAGCACTAGGTCTACAGGTGTGCAAAGAAAACAGATGAGAACAGGGCAGTAAGCTAAAAGCTGTAACCAGACCATAAACCTGAGCAACAGCAAGTTGTCTATTTTCATTTCCTGAACAGCTTGAATTGCAAAAGACAAAATATTGAGAAAAAACCACAAAACTTAAGCAGTATTTTAAAGGGTTCCATTTCAGTTACTTAACATGCAGCCAATTCAAATAAGAATATTGGGCCTTAAACACACACACAGCTAAGATTCTCCTTCAGGAAAGTGAAGAAAGCACAGATGACAGGAAACCTATTTCCAGTCACATTAGCTATATTCCCACATATAAAGGACTAGCACAACTGGAAGTAAGATTCAGCTGCATCCCTGCCCTTCATTGTAGCAGAGCCAATGAAAGGCGGAGCTTACAGAACACGAGAGTATAATTTTGCCTTAACACTGTTTCTTTCACTTCTCTGATATACCAAAAAGATGCAAATGTAGGCCCAGGCAAGCATTTTCCTATTGTTCTCTGTGTAATCAATATATGATGACAAAGCATCTAGAACACCGACCCAGCTGCTTAACATATTCTGTTGCATTCAAAGGAAATTCAGAGTCTGATTATTTTGGCAAGTTAAATTTTATTGTTTTCAAACTAATGGTCATTAGCCAAAAAAATTGTCTCTACTCACTACTTATCTTGGCCACGGACATTGCAGCACTTAACCTCCATCCAGAATGGCAGGATATGCAGCCTCAACTAAAGCCAATGCCTTTGTTGAGTAACCAGCAGCGAAATGACCAGAATACAGGGCTTCCCATTCACTTACTGTAACAAGCTCCTTACTCCGTCATGGGAGCTGCATGAACGAGCAGTCTAGTACCAGCACAATGAACACAGAAGTAGGTGTAATGTGAGACAGTCTATAAAATGCTGGAAGATAGAATTAATCCTACAGACGTCTTTTTTTTTTTTCTTAAGCTTTTCAAGGAGGTGGCTAGTAAATCAGACAAGACATGAACTCCTAGGTTTCTTAAAGTTTTGTTCACAAGAAGATCTGTCACTCAGGGTACTCCATTAAAAGCAAGCATTAGCAGAATTAAAGTACCATATAATTAACTCAAGTACCATTCACTCTGTAAAGTGTACATGAGTTCAGCTCAAACCTAATGTAGTATCCTTTATGAAAAACTGACAATGTTATGCAGATGTGAAGAAGTTGTAGCAGAACTGGTAAGCCAGGAAAACCAAATACCATAGCAGACATTCAGCTTTTAAATAGCCCGTAATTAGCACTAAACACTATCATGAACATGCAAAGAGATCAAAGGCAGTAACTGCAGTAAGAGGTGATTGTGACAAATATCCAGCTTGCCTAGGTTTCTTCATTAGGGCCTACTTCTTCAGCTGACTACTTTTGTTATTTGTGTTTGGGAAAAAGCTGTCATTTTCAACTGCTGGGCAAAGACTTCCTGGTTATCGTGTTATGGCAAAGTAGCTCTTCTGTCAGTGTGGGAAGGGTCTGCACAGAACAGACAACTGGCAAAGTGAGCTAAAAAAGAAAAAGGAGATACTATCCCTCATTTTGGGTTGCAGAAAGGGTAAGAAACGAGCAAATGTTATCTCTGTCTTTCGGGCAATATTTAGCTTGTTGATGATCTTGACTTGGAAGAATCTTGTCAGAAACAGAGTTAGGATGATTGCTTTGAAAAAGAACGTGGAACTGCCCTTTCTTATGAGCATCCAAAGTGCTGGCAAACCTATACAAATATCAGGATAAATGACTACCTTTCGGGCCCATCCAAATGTCAGAACGGCCAATCAACTAACTGCAATCATAGTTTTCTCAGTGCAACTTCAAATCTTCCTTTCTTAAAAAAAAAAAAGTGTTTGAATTGGTTTACCACTACCAGGTTCATGAGCAAACACAATATGATCTTGGATGTAGCTTCAGGTATTATTTGAACACCAGAAAGTACTTTCTAGAACTTACCTCCGAATACAGATGATGGAAAAATTGTTGTTAGTTCAACAGGAACACAAAATAAAGGAATACATGGTCTGCCTGCCACTTACCTTCTGCACAGCTCTTTGGAGACCCTGTTTCATGCTTCTACATGATTCTGGCATTAACTTTAATTCTTGATTTTCAAAGGATGTGTCATGCAAATCTGTATTCTCTTGATGTCCAAAAAGTGTTCTGACACAATGTGCATGTTCTTTTGAAATTCTAGTAGGATCCATCTGAAACAACAATATAAGCACAACCACAGTTTTAAGTGTCTGTCCAAGAGACATTAAGAGCATGTAAGTCAGGGAGAATTTTCAACCATCTAGAAGTCTGGCAGCTAGCCAAGTTTATTATCTACATTTTCACTGTAAACAATTAAGAAAGAAAAAGTTCCCCACATGGAGATTTATTTCATCCAACAAGCATGAGAGATAGAAGAATGAATTATCTTCTGGAGCTGCCTCGTTCATTAGCTTAGACTGGATACCTGACTTTCAAAAGTTAAAGATAAATCCCACTGTTACAGTAAAATCAATAATTCTGAATTCCATTTTTTGACCACTCAGCACAAAATCACTATTATTTTAGCAGGCAACATACACAGCCACCCTATCATAAAAACTGTAGCTTGCAAGATGACACACAAGTGCCAAGTAAAGGAACTTGGAGAAAGTATGTACATCATCTAGCACATCATTTTCAAGAGAAGAAACAGAGAAACAGAAGCCAGTTATCACTGAAAGTATTTTGTGGGCAAGAGATATTGCTGTCTGGAACAGTCACCAAGACAGCACAAATTCAGATAAGACTGTACTACAAAACACCTCTGCCTGAATGAGACAAAGACTGGTAAATCTAGAATATCTGCAAGACATTTTTAGCAATCAGTCTTCGTGATTGAATCAAATATACTTTCAAACTCTAAGTTTAGAATATTCCTGAATTCTATCAGTTAGACAAATTGGAAGGATATTCCAAGGATTAGCATTGTGCCTTGGCAGAGTTTAATTGCATAAACAGTATTTAAACCCTTTCATCCTCTGTACCCACACTCCATATACTTTACACTCAAGAGATATTAACCACTATGTTTAAGAGATGGCCTAAGACTCTCAGCAACTCTTCTTAACTGGTATTTATTCCTCTTTTACTTCTGGCTTGACGAAGGGTTTGTGGACTCAAAACCCTGCCTAAATTCTCTATCTGTATCAGCTGGTCTAATAAAGAACATTCAGTTCTATCTTTCTGCATAAGGTGGAAGGAACAATTTTATCTGAGAATTACAAAAGGTAATGCATTATTTGTCATCATGATGAGGGAATGCCAAGACATTATGGATAGTGCCAGACCAGTGTTAAGTTTCCTTTAGCATAGCACTGAACAAAACAGATCATCAAAAGGAAGTTTTGCAGAATATAAAACATGCAGAGTGAATCTAATGTTATATCATTTGTTCACATGAACATAAATTTGACTCCCTAGCCCCAAAAAAGAACCGTGTTAACTTAAAAGCATAAGGTTAGGATTACAGAGGTAAATTTAAGCCTACAGCAACCAGGCAGCCATCCAACAGGCACACACTGCAGAGAAACATTTGTTGCACAGATGGCAACACCAAATGCTGCCTCATCCATCACCATCCTTCTGCTGAAGTCTCCAGATGAGAGCTGTTTGCCTGAGCCATTCATACCAACATCAGCCCCTGTAACCTGGTGTAGCTGTCTCAGTTATGCCTAGAGATTTGGAGCAAAATAGGTGAGAAAAGGTTCACCTGAAGATCAGAAGGTGCCACGGCTTTGAGTAGAGGGGCCAAGATGAGTTACAGAATGGCTTAGAGGCAGTAATGTCTTCCCGAGGTGGCCTGACACCGCTGAATCCCAAAGAAAATCTGTGTATAGCCATTACAGCTCTATGAACTAAGCACTAAAAACTACACTAATGACTTCTGAAGTCAGCTAGTGCAGTGCAGCTGTTTAAACTGATCTAAACCAGCACCTCTGTGCTCTCACCTTCTTCACCACAAAATTTCATTCCTGGCTCTCAGTCTCCTCTTCTAGATCAATAACCTGTGAGGACATTTTGCTGATCTAATTTCCTGAAAGATTAGGACCCTGACACCAACTCACTTCAGGTTATCAGAGAAGCATCAGAGCCAGTACAGGGATAGGCATAGGAATGAAAGAGCTGGAAGGCAGCACTAGCTTTAACAACTGTAAAACTGCGCCCTAAAAGTGTCTCTCCCAGTATGTTCCACCAGTATTCAGAACTTAGAAAATCAATTGTACACTGAAAGAAAAAAAATGAAGGGCAAAATGTTTACCAACAGCTGCTAAAAGTCAGTTAATACAGAATGACCTGTCTTGGAAGGTACCTCTGGAGGTCTCTAGTCCAGCCCCCTGCTTGAAGCAGGGCCAACTTGTAACTTAGGTCAGGTTCGTCAAGGCCTTGCCTAGATAAGTTTTGTGGAATTTCCATTGATGGAGACTTTCAACCTCTCTGGGCAAACTGTTCCACAATTTAACCACTTTTATTGTTTAAAAACAGTGGGTTTGATGTTCTTGCTGCAATTTATGACTGTGCCTCTTGTTTTTGCTGGGCACTTCTGAAAAGCCTGGCTCCATCTTTAGGTGATTAGCTTCCCTCACCTTAGTCTGTTCTTTAGGTTCAAAGAATCAAATTCTCCATTTCTGATACACTACAGTCCCTACCTATCATAGTGGACTTCTGCTGGACTCTCTCCAGTTTGCTGATATGTCTTTGGTACTAAGGGACCTGAACCAGGACCCATTATTCCAGATGTAGCCTCTTACATTGAGATTGTTAGAGACCTGGGGAATTAGGGTCTGCAACAGGATCTGGATGTCTCTCCCCTCTCCACACACACACCCCACAGGACAGAAGATAGAAATCCACAGCAAGTAACTGCCAGTAGATATTAATTTTTATCACTAATTCTACTAGTGGGAAACTATTGCCCCAGTTTTGGATTTATTTAAACACATCTTCTGAAAACTAGACAAGAAAACTAGGCTTCACAACACAAAGACCACAACATTTGTAAGGGCTGAGTGTCCAGCGTGACAAATCATGCATAGTGTAGACTTACAGCTATCACCCATCAGCAATCAGTCAAATGTGTCACACAACACTGTGCTAGAACAGCAGCAGCAGCAGATTGTACAGAAGCACTTACTCGGATTACAGTTTATCTGCTGAAGGCTTAAGACAGAAAACCAACATCTCTGCACCCACAGTTAAAAGATTGAAGGCTTAATGGAAACACTGTAACTGATAGCTTAAGCAGCGTAAAGCTGTGCACCCCATCCTGACTAACTGCAAGTCTCTAGAGATTCCGTGTTTGATAAGGTGAAGCTCTGATCTTGGGACTAGCTAACCTGCCTGATTGCCCTTACCCTTTTCAAAGAATACCTAGTCTTCACCACATTTAACCATGGTAATTAGCTTGCTTGTCTGAAAAGGCATTCTCAGAAATCATGCATCTAACATCTTTATAAAGAACACATACCGAACTGCCATGGCTGTAAACAGGTATTACCGAGCACTGAGACCAAAACTGTGGGCAAGAAGGGATGCACAGAAAAACTTTCAAGTTTAAGTGTTTTGAGATGAAATTCTAAAGAGCCAGATGAAATACTAGAATGGTCTACAGTAATCAGCTTGCTAACTTGCAAGGCACAGAAGGGGAGCCTTTCAATAAACAGAGACCTTCAGCACAAAGTCCTAAATATTTAATACCTGGAAGAAACATCAAGACGCAACCATAAATATTGGAAAAAGCTTTATAACACATTAAGTAAGTTAAATACCATAGAGAAATTGACCTATTTAAATAGAGGAGTGTCTAGCTTATTTTTCCTGGGTTACTGTTATGTATACATCCATCGTGTCTGACCTCAGAATCAGATGAAATCTTTTGGTGCCCCTTGATTTTCGGCATCTCTAATCATTTAGCTGCATCTCTGGACTCCTTTCACCTAAATCAGAGCAGCCAAAATGAACTCCAGCATTGTGGGTGACACTAGATGAATTTACAGAATTAAAAACCAGTTTTCTGATGTTAAAAAGACTCATTTTGATTTTAAAAGATACAATATATTCCAGCCAACTTTACCTATTAAATGTTGCCTCAAGTATGCAATGTTACAGTATCTTATGCTGTATTTACTCCTTACAATAAATGTTTACCATTTATACTTGTACTTATTTTCAAACTTAAACCAACTTCCAGATTATCAAATATCACTTTGCATTCCATAGTCTTTCTTAACCACCAAGAAGGGCTTCTTCCAAGCTTCCAAAAAGTACTAATGACCCCCAAGCAAGCTGTTTTCTGTTAGCCACTGCTCTAGCATGTTCACGAAACTTTATCTAAAGTCTGAAAACATACTTTTATTAAAGTAAGAGTTCCACAGATGCAGGAAATGGCAAAAACCTGTCTTCCAGGTCCCCAGTTATCCAAGTGTGAATTCTTCAGTGTGGTAGGGTACTTAACATTTGTACCGAGTTTTTTTTTTTTTTTTAATGGGAAAAATGGTTAAGCTTGGAGTTCCAGGTTAAACTATGGGAGTTAGACATCCAGCCCCCCACATTTGGATTGAGCACTTCTAGATTGTTCCACTGCCCTGCAGTTCAGTGTGTGTTAGTCCAAATTCCTGCTCTTTTATGATCTAAGTATATTAAGGAAATGGGCCAGAAAGAAAAGTTTAAAAACAAAGCTTTTGGAGACTATACTTTAGCATTTACCAGTGAAAGTTAAATAAAATACTTCGCTCTCTCACCTTGTGCTGTGCATGAATCTGTATTACGTTGTGATCTCCAGCTGCTTCAAGTATCTAACTAAATTTTCATGGCATTTTCATTGATCATGAGCAAATATTCCTCATGAAGTATAAGCAAAATAAACACTTAAGACCAATGCATTTTGTTAGTGTTTAATTTCTTGGATTCAGTATATTGCACAAGATGGTCCAAAAAGAAGAGCCAGAACATCTTAATGTTTTTTACATTTCAGAACACTATTACCAGAAAATTGGTAACATTCAGTTCTTAGCTTTGTCTTTCTTTGAAGATATACCAACTCATTGTCTCATTTGCATTGCACTGCATTATTTCTTGGCCACAAACATGTGTTTACCCATGAAAACCTAGTGTCAGTCTTAGTTATCTGTCTTGTGAAATTCCAAATGCTCAAGCCACAATATAAACAAAACTAAGGAAAAACCAAAACCCCAACTATTGTCTCAGCTCATATTGTGTCATGATCCAGCCCAAATTATTTTATGCAAATACAGATAAAATGTCTATGGTAAAACTGAGTCAGAGTTTACTCAGCCTTTTAGGTAGACTTTTAAAGAGCTTGTAAAACGTAATTTCTTAATATCAGCCTATACAGTAAAATCTTGCTAATTCACATTTGGTTAATTCACCAACTAGCCAATTCAAACCTTTTGATGCACAGCTTCTGCTGTTAACTTCTCATTATTTTAACAAAATACATCACAATACTTAAGTTCTGTCATTAAAGCACAAATTTAGATAGCTGAAGTTTGTACTGAAAAGTACAAATTGAGATAGCTTAATTCAACTAAATTTCACTGCAATCTTTTCAAGGGAAAGAAGTCAGATCATATCCCATGTAAATAAAACAATCTGCAAGATAGTTAAATAAGATTCAACTTCTGCGGGATCTACTACATTTTTCCATCTATCTTATTTCACAATAAGAAATTGGTGAACAAATGTGGATTACTGTATCTTGTTATTGTGAATTATGTACTTACTTCAAAAGTATACTTATTATTCTGTTTTTCAGTGACGGCAAAGAAGGTATTTTCTCCATTAGAAATTTTTCAGGCAATGACTTCAGTCAAGTCTACATCTAGCTACATCATCTCTTTTAGATGTTTCGGAAGTTCAAGTTTACAAAGGACTCCATCCAACAGCATTACTCCAAATCTACAGGAACAAGAAACTGGCAAGAGAATTAAGCTGCCAAATGTAGAATTACATCCAGACTATATAATTTTTTAAATCAAGGAAGCAGAAGAAAAATAGTCATTTTGGTAAGAAAGCTCTTTTTTACCCTTTGTTAGGCATGTGTGAGGCACTGACATGAACCTACTAAAAAGAGCCCTTAATAAGGGGGGATAAAGAGAATGGAAAAAGAGGGTTTTCAAAAAGTGTATTTTGATTAGTTGTTTTGATTGCAATGACTCTCTAGCCTACTAATCAATGTATAGCTGTGTATTTCTAGGAGCTATGTTTTGACAAAGATGTCTTTTCAAGTTCATGCAGATCTGGAGTGAAAAACATTTCTACGCCACAAGCTGAAGTAGGCATTAATTTACTTCACTGTCAAGCAAACAAGTAGCTTTAAGCTACTTTATAATGAGTCCCAGAAATTACATGTCACTTTTCTGAAGCATACAGGATATGATTAACAAAGTACTGTATTGCTGTTCCATTTTATTTTTGTAAAAATGGCAAACGCAAAGTCATTGTTGATAAGAAAATATGAATTGGTCTGCATAACAAATGATCAGCAGCATTACTGTATATTTGATAGTCATTCACCTATTTAAATGGGTATACATTTCTGCAACATCTGGTTTTGGAGCGCACTGTGTTAAGAAATCCAGTCTGCTACATCAAGATCAAGCGCATCTACCTCGAAAGTAAACCGAAAGAAACAGGTTTCCACTCCCCACTGACTTCAAATGACAAGTGCACAACAGAAGTACCGCTTCCATGAAGGCAGAGAGACCCATATTAACAGAACTAATTAGCATCCCACAAAAAAGCCAAGCAATATGGTAACACCTCACCCCGAGAAGCAACCAGCCAGCAGCCCCCCACTTCCTCTGTGAGGGCTCAGCCGCGCAAGGGTAAAAGACACAGCAGCAAGTGAATCCAACCCGCCAGCCGAGCCGTTTCCAAGAAGCGGGCTCCTCTTCTCTCCGAAATCCTAACCGCTCCTCACCTCATCTCCCCCCACAGCCATGCCTCCCCTGCGCTCCTTTCTGCCCACACCGCTGCCTCTTCTGAAGCATCCCTGCCCGCAGGCTTGGGGCCTGGCGGGTGAGGGACTGTTCTCTCTCAGCAACGAGCTCCTGAGCTACAAAGTGGGCACCTCTGGCCGATGCCCGCTAACGTGCAGACCCCGCTCCGCGGGGCTCCGGCGCAGCCTGAAGGACAAACGATCCCAAGGAGTGTTGTGTGGTGGGGTGGTTTCGCCCCCCCTCCCCCCAAAGGCATTTCTCTCCCTGGTGAAACGTTTATGGCAGCAGCCAAAGACCTCGGCCACGTCCAACCACTCTCCGGTGAATACCTGAGAGCTGATCATTAAAAAACCAAACCCCCACAAGGCTTCGGGCGAAGGATCATGAAGCTGCTTCCCGAGTCGGGGACCCATCATGTGCGACCTCGCTGAGACAGCCTCAATACGCACCGTTAGGCCACAGCGCCGCCTGGAACACCTCAGGCTGAGCAGCTCCAGTGACCAGGGGACAGCGGCGCCGGCCGGGCAGGGTGCCGGCAGCCCTCCAGCCCGACCCCCCTCTCAAAGCTGGGCCAACTTCACAGCCAGGGGGAAAAAAAAAAATAATTGTTCTCTGCCCTTTTTGTTATCCATCTCCTCAATCCCACCGACGCGAGGACCTTTTCCCCTCCTTCCAAAAGGTGCGAGGCCGTCGCTCCCGCCCTGCCCGGCCGCTCCCTCACAGCGCGGCTGCCGGCGCCCAACACGAAAGGCGGGAAAGGTCCGCGCCGACCCCCACACACACATCCTCACCCCGCCGCCGCCTCCGGGCGCCGGCAGAGCCGCCGCTTACCTGAGCTCGGAAGTAGAGGAAGAGGGCAACGCTGCAGACCACCTGCCCCAGCCCCAGGAGAACGAGGGCGGCGAGGAGGGAGCGGGAGGCGGGCGGCGGGTGCGGGTGGGCCGGCAGCGGCGGTGGCGGCGGCGGCGGCGGCGGGGCGCTCTCGTGG
>VZSZ01004226.1:932615-951493 GCA_013398815.1 Ibidorhyncha struthersii
CGGCCCGCGGCGGGAGGGTCGGGTCGGGTCGGGTCGGGTCCGCCCCTGCCCTCGGAGCCCCGGCCTCCACCGCCGGGCCGGGCGCCCAGCGATCGCGGTGAGCCCCGCTCCTCCTTCTCCTCCTCCTCCTGCTCGGCGAGCGGAGCTTTTCGCCTCCCCTCCACCATGAGTGAACACAGTACAGACAGCCCCGCCGCCGCCGGATCCTGCCAGCCCGCCGTCCCCTCTCCCCCTCCTCACGCTTGCCCCTGCTCGGGCTTGTATCACACCCGGCAGCCGAGGCCTCCCTCAGCCCGTGGTCGTGGCTAGAGGGTCCTTTTCCCCCAAATCCACGGGGTACGTGGAAGCGGCCCGCACCCCTCCGGGTGGGCCCTCCCGGTCACCCCTCTTTGGTGGGTGCAGGTCCTCAGGGGACGGAAGGCCTGTCAGCCCCTCCCTGCCTCAGCTCACTCCTCGCTCAGGCCAGGCTAAAATAAGCACACATGGTGTTGACTTGCGCTGCCCAAAACAGGCAAGCGGAGTTCAGAGTCTTGTTAAAGGACTGGGGTAAATAAAGAAATGGCGGAAAGCTGTGCTGGCAACTGGCTCCCGCTGGAAGCAGACCAGAGCCTCCCCATCTCCCCTCACGCAGCCGGTCTGCCACAGAGGCACCTCCAAAGCCTTGGTTAGGAACAACATCTTCCTGTGCTCCCCACGCCTTGGCTTGCATTCGATACCGAAACCCCGTCCTTGTAAAGTCATGCTACGATTTGTAGGCATTTTCTTTCTCACCATCCTCTGAGGGTCCCATTTAAGTCAAGTTTCCCCTTCATTTAGAATTTGTTTATAGTCTTTCCTGCCTCTATGTAATCTTTCCACCCTCTGCACTTCTGCTCATCAGTGTATCTACACGTTTGGAGATGTGGCTGTCTCTTCAGTAGATCCATCTTATGTTCCCGGCTTTCCACATTGTGGAAAGCATTCTCCTAAATACTATTAAAGTGCTCATTGCAAAGGCTGTTCGGGTATATTAGGTCTGCAACTCTGTAAAATTCAGTGGGGAGGTGGTCCAGACATAAAAGAAAGTGAGCTGAAGTCCGTCTCAGACTTTGAAGAACATGGGAGAATGACACAGATCTATATAGGTCATTTTGACTGTAGAAAAAGTCTTGTTTTCAACCCTTGATAGGTGACAGAATATCCTGTTTAGGTCTGCCTAAGCTAAGAAACCGAGCGAAGAGGTTGTCTGAACCAGACAGGATTACATGCTCCAACAAATTAAAGGAAACTGCCTGAAATACACCAAACCACCATGCAACAGATCACTATCAAAATAAGCTGATAACACTGGACCCAAATAATGCAATAACAATTCCTTCACCAGCAACGAGACACATCTGAGAAATGATGGTGAGAGCACCTGCTTCCCAACATCACCCACCAGGAAGTCATGGAGCAATACCCCAACCTTGAATGCCTACCCCGTCTCTTCTTTCCAAATGCTTACATTTATGATCGGAAACATTGGTAGCATTGTGGTCTGTAAAGAGTTGGAGGAATCGTTTCTCCAAGTGTGTCTCAACTCTGAAAACAAGATGAAGGTTAACTAGCCACCATCCCCTCTAAAATAACTGTGAAAATAATCTCACATAATACTGAGCTGGACACCCCTGAATGAATTTTACATTGGTTTACAATAACAATTTTTTCAGGAGAGGAATAACAGTGAAATAACGTTTTGAAACATAGAACTGCTTTTTTTTAAGAGTCTTCATAGTTTTTAAAATCTGTTCACCAATTAAACAATTGATAAAGGAGAAATTAGGGTGACATCAGTGATGCTAGCAGGTGATTTTTGATGCTTTCATATGAGAAGGAACTCAAGAAAGACCTCTGCTCTTTTCACCTTGGAGCTCAAATCTCTTCTGATGAAGAAGGAAAAAATTGTGTAAACCCTTCTTTGCCACTTTAAGACTTTAATCTCTCTTCTAGATTCTTACAGAGGGAAACACAAGGAGACTACTGGAGATCTGTGAGGATCTGCAGACACCATCTTTAAACACTTGGTATCTATGAAAGCAGCTTTCTCCAGAAAAATGTGCTTCCTCTAGGATCACTGCTTCATAAGCTCTCTTCTTACGGGCACCATCTTTCATATTATCATCACTGTGCCACACCAGGGAAGCATTACGCCTGACCTGCATGTCTAAGTGATACCAGACTTCTAACTGGCATCTTACATATATCAACCCCATCTATTTCATCTTCACCCAAAGCTATTTCATCCTCACCAAATCACAGATGCAACTACAAGCACCCAGGTACTTGTATTCAAGCACCAGGATATCAGGCTCTTCAGGAGTCACCTCAAGAAAAAGACTTTAACCCTCCCACCAAACCAGCATAGTTTCCTAGGATACGCTAGGATACATAGGCGACATCTGGACTGAAAACTTGGATTCCCTCATTGATTTCTGCCACAAATTCAGCAACCAGAATTGTCCATCAAACTATCTCTGGAAAACTTACATCAGCATCAACTTTCTAGACACCAAGGTCAACATAAAAAATAGCAACCTTCAAACTACCATATGCAGAAAATCCACAGACCAACACACCTCCTTCCACAAACCATCAGCTATCCAAAACACACTAGAAAAACTGATATACAACCAGCCCACAGACATCACCTCATTTGCTCTGAGGAGAATATTGGTGACAAACCCTCACAAAGCTGCAGATGATGTTCATCCAACAGTGACACTTCTCTAGGATCGCATATTTGAAGAAGCCACCTAAACCTTGTACAAACTTACTACAATACAGAAAGAAAATCCCCTGTTGGGTATCATGTACCACAATGTGCAAGAAATGTATACTGGAAAATGTTAAGTTGCAGCTTATGTTGGAAGAAAATCATGCCTTGAATTTATTTTTCCTAGAAACACCCCCTTTCCCCTTCTAATGACGCTCATCATCATTAGCTCCATTATTGAAAGCAAATTTCTGGCAGACCAACATATGTTGGCTAGAACCAGATAGCTTGAGAAAATCAGCTGCAAATCTTGCCACAACCCTCATCATAAATGCCTGCTACACCAGAACCACCAAAATCCACAGATACTATACATGTGTATCCTGCAATGTCATAGGCATCACACGATGCATTCACTGCTCTTAGGGAACTCTGTGGGTGAAACCGAACAACCACCATGTGCTACCTAATTAAGAAAGAACGGCGACACCCGGTTACCGTTCGGAAAATTATATTCCCAAAACCAGCTACTCCATCTCTAACCTTGTAGTCCTGACACTGCAAGATCAAAGATGGGCCAGAGAACTAAACTGTATAACTCTATCAGATACCAGACACCATATCAGATGGATTCAAGACAGACCTCTGAGTTTTCCCATATCTCAAGTCTTGCTGATATTTGATGGGAATTACCGTTTCCTCTGATCATTTAGCTTCTGTCACCTCTTATACTCTTAGGAGGGTCAAGATCACCCTCTGCTCCCAAAATAGCAAACACTTTTCTCTAAAACGTCTGACCCATTAAAAAAAAAAAAAGTGCAATTCAGAGCAATTAACTACAATTACCTTCAAATTTTCTCTGTGTTTTGGACCCAAAGAGTAGTTCATCTACCTGAAAATGAATCTGCTTTACTTAATATCTGCTTTACCCAACTGTATCTGCTGGCGTAATAAAAGACATTCTTTTCCTAAAAAATGTGGCTTTCTTTGGATTGTGTGAGGACTAATGACATACGTAAAAGTTCCTGTGAACAAAGTCCTGGCTCTATAACATGAACTCTTGGCTCTTGAGCGGAGCACAGCTCTTTGCTCTTGTCTACAGAATATTTATGTTGCAGGAGATGATCATGAATATACTACCTGTTGTGGTAACACGGCATAACTGCTAGGATTTTTTCATCATTTTGCTTTGAAGCAAAACAGGAAACATAATGTTTACATAAAAGGCTGTGTTGAAAGTAGGTTCTCATTGCAAAGCTGAAAGTCTTGAAAAATCTGAAAATGTCAAAGAGCAGCAAGCCTGCAGGTCAAAGTAAAACATTAGAGAAAAAAAAAAAAAAGTCCTTTATTTTATTTTGTTCTCCTTCAAAATAGGGAATATCACTAAAAGTTCTCCCAACATACACTTCAAATGAGGCAGCATTTATTGACTCAAGAGAGTCAATGCAGATGAAATATTCCATTTCAGTAAAGCAGTAAGTGCATCCATCCAACTGTGGCGTTTTTTTTAACAAGCATTGTTAAACGAGTGTTATATTCTTTCATCAGCGACATTTTATTCTGTGGAGAGATGCTTATAACTAACTTATCTGCTATAACTATTAGTTGAAATATTGTTGGCAAAATTATTTCATCAGCAAAAGCTTGTTTTGGACCTGGCCGAAATGTTTCATTGAGATGTATCTGTTTTGAACATGTTTTGGACAGTAAGGTTTCCAAGGAACAGAACAGACTCTTTAGGGGATGTAAAGAGATCCTGTACTGAAACTCTGATCTACCGACTGTGAATATGTGAAATTTTGATGCAAGTAGTGAAAATACACAAAGAGGTGTTTTCCATGCATGTTAGGAGGAAACGAAATTCTACAGCCTCCAAAATTGTCATGAAATAGACTTATATCTTATTTCACTTCTCCACATCCTATACAGTGATTAATATAAGTAAAAATGTAAGTGTAAAAAAAAAAGTGGCAAAGTATGGCCAATAACACAGGATGCTTCACTAAAAACTTACACATTTATTTAAAATAGTATTCTAGAAAAGACGGAAACAGCAATTAATATAGCAGGAAATAATTGCTGTATTTGAAAACAGTGGAAAAATGCATTAAAATGTCGTTTAAATTTCCCATTGAATTGCCATTCTGCTTCTATCTAGTCTAGTGGGTATGACAAAGGTCAAAACAATGAAGCTGATTTTGAAATCTCAACAGAAATAATTAGTATATTAAAGTCTTTTATGATTATGTAAAAACTCTTAAATTAAGGCAGTAGAAATAGCTTTATTTCCCCTGTTCAGGGGAAATATTACTTGAAATGAAATTGTAGGAATGTTCTTAAATTGTTTTAGAACTGAAGTCAGCAACAGGGTGTTGTGGAAAATACGGGGCAATAAGAGAACAGTTCGTGTCTGTCTACATTTGGTAAAAGCAAAAAAAAAATCACATTGCTTGTCAGTAGTTACAGTCCTCTGGACCTGTTAAAAAGCTCAAAGAAATTGGTGAATATATTTTTCAGGACTTCAGTAGGTTTAGGATCAGTTTTCTCCAGTCAGGAGGCTCAAATTAACCTTATATGAATTTGCACAATTTATTTTTGCATTCTACAGGCTTCACACATTGAGATTACATCATCTCAAGGCCTCTTTTGCAGAAGAGGGACTTTCTGGATATTTCTTTAAGCTAGATATGCTGAAATGTTTCTGAATAGAAAAGATTCCTTTAGCGTCACTTGACTGTCATATCTCTTTACAGTGCCAAAGTTTCAAGTATCCTCATCAAGACAAAGGTCCATGACTCAGTTGCAGGTGACATGAGGAGCTGTGAGACTCCACTGATGCCTCATGAGATGGAGTCAAAAGAAGATGGGAGTCAGTCCTGGCAAATGTCATCCATCCCAGGAGCACAGGCACTGAAGCACTTTGGTCAGAAGAGTTTGATATTGGATAAAGTCACTCTGGTCAGACTATATATTCAAAGCGTTTTAATTTTATTGTTCCAGGCAAAGCAACAAAACAAAACAGCACCATAGAGTGCGATAAATGGATTAAATCAAATCATTGCAGAAATAGTGGTTTTCATTAGATGATATATGTCAGAATCAGTTGAACATTTTCTATCTAGTCTCACAGAGCAGCCTTTCCTTCCCCATGACTTTATGATGACATACATGTAGCTCTAAGTTTTTATTAAGACAAACTGCCTAAAATTTAAGATTCCAATTTACAATCCAATTAGGAGCTGTATAACTTTATCTTCTTGTGGCCATCTTCGCAGGAACTACTACACATCTACAGCTTTCAGCACTGCCTAGAAATAGTGGAATTGCTTTGATGCCAAGGAAGAACCTGTAGCTGCTATTGCTAATCAGATTTAGTTAAAATACATACAATTGAAAACAAATCTTTTGTTGATAGCATTTGTGCGGAAGGACAGTTTTCTCACACAGGAGGATAAGAAGAGAGTACTGAGTCAGACAAAGATCCATCTAGCTCACATTCGCCTGTGTGGGTGGCAGCTGCTGCAGAATAGAAGTAGCCATGTCCAGCTGTGTGGCTAGCACAAGCCCTCCTCTTTGGAAACCAGACTGCAGTCCCCTGGGAACTGTGCTTCACAGGGGACGGTTTTGCTAATCAAGTGGAGTCTGGAGCTCCAGCCACCACGCTAAAATTTCTGGGTCTGAGACTCTTGGACTGGCTGGAAAAGTGGTTCAGGCCAAAAAAACCCCAAACCCAGGATTGTGCGCTAGAACCTGCAGTTCACCATCCACAGCAACAGGGAGTAGAACAGTTGCATGCTCGTTCAACATCCAGGCTCTCTTGCTGCCCAAGAAACCAATAGCCGCAAAATCAATAGTGAGTAAACCCAACTAAGACAAGAGAATAACGTTCTGATTTCAGAAGTAGCAGTGGCCAATAGCCCATGCCCAGGAAAACTATAAAAGAACAGGGCAAGCATGTAATTAGACTTCCCAGTACACTCCAGCAGCCTGTGGCTCAGAGCTGTCCTAAGCCATTGGTGGTATTTTTTGTGTTTAAGACTGTGCCTGAAGTTGCCTGAGGATTCTGATGTTGTGTGAACATATGATGGAGCCTTGGAGGGAGTGGATTCTTGGATGGGCACGGGCAAGTGGATATGACGTGAGAAGACACAACACAGCAGTGATTACAACAGACAATATGAGTCAGAAGCTGTCAGACACACCCAGCGGTGCTTGTGGCTCTCAAGAGGGGACACGAAGTACCAGATGATGTGGCAGAGACCCCTTAGAGAAGATACTCAATACAGAAGACCTGGAAACAAGAAGACCTGGATCAAGACCCATTGGAGCAGAGCAAGACTGAAACACTGGAGATCAACACAATAGAGAAGCTTCTTAAAGAGTAACGTCTCTGAATATGACTGCCATTGTTAGTATTAAGTACAAAGTGATATTTGAAATAAAGTTGATTGAGGTAAATTAACTGTCCTCTTGACAGAGACAAATCTTTATCTTACAAAGGGGACATGGCATTCCCAGGGCATATGAGAGGCAGAAAGAGGATCTCCTTTTGGAAGAGAAAAGGCTGCGTGTTTCTACTCTTCCCATTTCCCTTTTGACAGTGCTCTCATCTCATGCCATCAAATTTCACAAACTACTTTTTTTCCATTCATCTTGCTGGCACCAGTCATGTCGGTAGGTGCTCTCAGAGCACCAGGCTGGACTTGGCACAGAACAGTCCTTGGGAAGGAGATGCTGGGCTCTCCCACAGGCACACAGTTTTATCTGCTAGGTCATGGATTAGAGCACTCCACAGGATGTGGGAGACTTGCCTTCACATTTCTCTTTCCAGTGGGATTCAAGCCCACGCATATTCCAGGATCCTCAAGAAGAATTCCTAACCACATATCTGTGTGCTGGCTGAAGGACGGGCTCTACCAGTTTGCGTGGCAGTTGTAAGGATTTGGAAGAGAAAAGGAACAGGTAGAAGGAGAATATGTGTGTGTGTGTGTATGGTGAGTTCCCATAAAAAGCACAATCTGCCTTAGAGATAATATCTATCTATCTGGAACATCTGTCTTCATCTCTCGCTTCCTCTTTTCTCCACATATTTCAGTGGTTAAAGCATGGGACAAAAGCATCTGGATTCAATTCTGCCTCCATGAAGGAAGACACAGCAGCATGTCCCACTTCCCTGGAAAGTGGTACAATTATCTGCTCTTCTGACGTGGGAGCAAAGGCATTTGCGTAAGCCCACCTGTCAGAGCCGTTCCACATTGCTTGGAATAATTAGAAGGAAAGCAAATTGAGGTTTTCCAGCTTAGTAGAACGCTCAGTGCAAAAAGGAGACAGCATGATTTGGAGAACGGTATAATGTATATTATGATGTGATGTTGAATGTATAGTCAGAAAATAGGGATGCAGGGCTGAGGTTTCTCTCATTGCAGATGCCTGCCCTAATTATCAGATGCTCTCTCTCTTTTCCTTCTTTTCCCCCACAGCACAGGAGAACTGGCTGCTTGGCACTCATCCCTGAGAGTTTCACTCCAAGTACCTGCTATGGAGAACATAGACTACAGACCCAGTTCAGGACAGTGTCCACCAGTGCTTTGGCAAGGATCACGTGAAGCTGGGTGTCACGGTGCTCGACACAGCAGCCACAGTGCACTGCAGATGATCAAAGCCTACCTGCTAGCCGGAGTAACCTACCAAAACACACATCTGCTATTTTTTTTCCTCCATTGTCACCTCATTTGATCCTGCAGCCAGTACCACTTAATGGTTCAAATAAAGACAGGGGTAAAACTGCCCAGGAGCATTACAAAGCAGTGGCAGTGTTTACAGAATGAGGCCACCTAACAGTGGAGCATAGTCAACAGCAAAGAAAGGCACTTGCACTTGTTACCTTTTATTTCTAATAATCAGTTATCAGTAGGTCAGTAGTGCTAAAACTTGTATAACCTCTTCAACAAGTGCACCAAAAGTGAGCAGAATCAGCAATGGTTTCAGGTACAATGGAAGTAGAAACCAACTCCTTCAGCATCGTTTAGCCTGGGGCCTGAAGAAGTCGGCTAGTTTCTTCACCGATAGCTACTTGCAGATGATTACACCCTATTCTACTTCATCATAAAAAGTCACAATAAAAGAATGAAGTGGAACAGGGACCAGTGCTGTTTATTCTGCCACGCTTTTGAAAATCTGGATCCTAATTACGTATCATAAAATACTTTGATGCCTTATATAAAGGTAATGTGTGAAAATAATACTTTGATAGTTGAGAACTTCCTACTAATTATAGTTTGAAATGTTTGCATTTGCTTTATTTACTCCAAAGGCAATTATCACTAAGCTGGTGAACTTAAGTGAGACTCCAAATACAATGCTCTTGTTCCAGTTCTGTTTCCATGGGGGGCAGCATTAAGGCCCCAGTGAGATGCCATAGTCTGTCCCAATCTGGTCCCTACATTCAAGAAAGGCAATTTCAAACTGGAAGCAGAACAGAGAAATACAGAGAAAAACAATATCAGCGAAGTGGAGAGCCTTCAAAGTCAAGGCTAAAGGGGTATAATTGCTAGCCATAAATATGTTAGGGATATAAGAGAGGAAAAAGAGCTTAGCTAAAGGTCTACAGACAAACAAATGAATATAACCTGGCAAGGAATATATTTAAACAGGAAATCAGAAGAAGCCTTTCACAGAATCATAGAATCATTTGGGTTGGAAAAGACCCTTAAGATCATCGAGTCCAACCGTTAACCTAACACTGCCAAGTCCACCACTAAACCATATCCCCAAGCACCACATCTACCCATCTTTTAAATACCTCCAGGGATAGTGACTCAACCACTTCCCTGGGCAGCCCGTTCCAATACTTGACAACCCTTTCAGTGAAGAACTTTTTCCTAATATCCAATCTAAACCTCTCCTGGCATAACTTGAGGCTGTTTCCTCTTGTCCTCACATATTACTTGGGAGAAGAGACTGTCCCCCAGCTCACTGCAACCTCCTTTCAGGTAGTTGTACAGAGTGATAAGGTCTCCCCTCAGACTCCTTACAACCTCAGTTCCCTCAGTCTCTCCTCATAGGACTTGTTGTCTAAACCCTTCACCAGCTTTGTTGCTCTTCTTTTTATCCATTTAAGGAGTGATGTTCTGGAATAACCTACCAGTTAGAGGGGGCAGGGAACCTCTCTAGAAACCTCACTAGAAAGACTTTATCTGTAAAAGGGATTATTTAAGTGTAAGTCTTGCAGTAGCAGTGGTCTATCTCAGAAGGTCTTTTCCTGCCCTTCTTCGGTTGTTGACTTCTGCTTATGGATGTCAAACATTTTCTAATGCTAAGGGAAGATACTGCTCTGCTTGTGCAAGGTGCACATACCTTGAAGCACAGTGGAATTATGTCGTTTCTAGCTTAGGGGAGCAGAGTATGTTGATCTATACGATAAGGCTGTTTTTCATGCAATTTTAGAAATTATAATAGGAAAGAGTTTGTATTAGACAAAGCCTCAACATCTAGGCATTGTTATCAACATTAATGGAGAGTTTTAGAGGCTGAAACTGCCAGACAAGATTGCAACTTTAAGCTTTATGCAGTTTTCTTCCCTCAGAGACCAATCCCTGTTCTGCCTATAAATGGCACAGAACTGAATCCCACAAAGAAAAGGGGAAGTTTCAAACTCTTGCAATAAAATAGACACAACTGGTGGAAAGACCTCCAGGTTAATCATTTTGAAAATTGGGAAGTGAATCTAGAAAGGACCTCAGGGAGAATTCTGCTCCGTGCAAATGCTCTAGCATTGGAGCCAATATGCACTGCAAGTCCTTGGGCTGTTTGTATATGCAGGTGATGGGTTTATCTCCCTCTTTTACAAAGCAATGTCTTTCCCTGGCATAAAGTCAACGCCTTAGCCAGCTTAGCACTTTTACTTATTTTTGCTCTCCAGACATCTTTTAATGAAAAAAAACCCCACTTGGTCCGAGATTCATTTCTAGTTACGAGACTCACCATTAATTAAATGGCAGCTTTTCAATCCCATCACCGCACTTATGGACAGCAGAGTTCAAGAAGTTCATGAACTGGTTCCCCACAGTTATCTTGAACATGAACTCACTGTTTAGTCAATGGCTTAGAAAAACAAGGCTGGACAGCTGGTCTCTGTGCTACTTACCACAGTCTCAGGGCAGGGACAGAGGAAATTTAGAGAATATTTCCAAATGCAGTCTGCCAGATTATTCAAATCTACAACACATGCACATAGACGTTTGGTATTATTCGCTCTAGAATTTAACGTACACTATAATATGCTCTCTGTTTTATGAAGTGTGAAGGCTGACATCTGAGATTAGTGCTATTTCGTAGCCCAGTATCCAATTGCTACATCTGGCTGTGTCATGTAGTCTGCGGAAGTGCCCTACCACAAGGACTTGAGCCACAGAGGATGGTGAGACAGATGAAGCTAGATAATCTTTTTTATGTCCATGAGGGTCAGTCTTTCAACACCAAGAAGAACTAAGACAAATAAACAGAAATGGGACACACTGTAATTAATGGCTCCAGAACACAATAAATCTGAACAGCTTCTTGTTTTCAAACCGTGGCTCACTTCAAACTAATATGAAAGTTTAGAGGGGAAAAAGGGTAACCCAGTCATTTTTTTCCTCTTAACTGTTGAATTGGATCTTTTCGACATAACTAGTTTTAAACTAAATAGGCACATAGACAGAGCACACCTACGGTCTCTGGATATACGTATGCATGTCTGTGCCAGCATGTCATTTGAGAGGCTTCTTCCTCTCCCAGTGTTTCCTCATCCTAAGAAAACATCGTGTCCTCACGCTATAACTGTGTAAGAGCATTTCAAAAATGTTGCCACGTGGACTTACATATCCAATACAATTTGATCCTGCTCATTTTTTTTGTATTCTCTGGCAATCCAAAACGATTTTCGTTTCAAAGTCCTTAAACATAAGCCTCGAGGAAGAGATGGAAAGAATGGCTGCAAAGATTATTTTCAGCGTAGATTACGAGATTCACACACACATCACGGCAGCTCTGTAGTATTACAAGATTTGCCTTATGAGAAACTGAAGATTAATTCAATGGGTTGATAAACATGATTGATTAGTACTATCCTCAGCCCCCAAACACATGCGCATGCACACACACACAGAGGTTCGAAAATTGTAGTCTGGACTCAACAATCATTTTCATCTTCCCAATCGTATGATTCTGAATCTTACTTTATTGCATGCTGGTCACTTTTAGTACAACGGACCTGATTCAAAACACACTGAAGTCCATGAAATAGTTCCATTTAGAGTCAGAGACTGCCTCCTTTTGTTTTACACCCCACCTCCAGCACCCCAAGGCATAATGTCTCCTCCTACTTTTTGGCTTTGGCACTGGAGAAAGAAGGGAGGAAAAGCGAGGAAGGAGGAGGGACAAAGTGAAATTGACGGAGAAGGCTGTGTCACTTGTGCAAGCTTCACGTTCTGATGTCTATACAGATCGAGTCTGTGATTCTGCACACTAACTGCCAAATATACACTGCATGATTTGAAGAAAAGCTTCTGCTTAAACATCACTCCTTGAGGCTGGCTCTTTGGTAACGTGTTCTTAACAATGGGTTTCAAAGTAGTTTATCTCATTTTATTATGAAAGTTCAGACAGTACCTCTCTGTAAGTTGCGTTAAATCCTCCCCCATCTTTTTTTTTTCTTTATTTTGAAGTGCTCCACTCATGTGGATTGTCAGTGTGCCAGCCCTTATTGCAAATAGCACGCTGTCCTTCTGTGCCCTGGGCCTCCTGGTTGGTCTGGGAAATGCAGTGTGCTAGGAGTTTCTGGCCTCCTTTGGGGTTAGGTATGATGGTCTCCGTTGTGCGTAAGCAAGTGGTTTCAATCCTTAATTGCAATGGGGAAGTGGTCAGACAACATACAGTCCTGGCAGGATAATGGCAAAATGTCTTGGAGGAAAACCAGAAAATAACAAATACGTAACATATGAAGTGGATATGTATTTCCAACAAAACCTGGAAAATGTGTAACGTATAGGAAAGCAAAATAAAATTTGTTTTCGATGGTGATTATTTGAAACTGGAGCATTATCTCATGCTGTTCCCTTATTCCTCTTTACAGAAATTAAAGAAGTGGTCTAAACATTTTCTTCTTACATCACAATTACACAAATCCAAACACTTATTATGAAGAAATGGATGTGGGTTTTCACTATAATTATGAATTCAAAGTGAGCTGTCAGTCATCAGTACTAAAGCACCAAGTTACAGGATTTTGCCTTGTTTTATCTAGGAGAGAGAATTGCTTCATCACAGCAGAACACTAATACCTTGAACTAGACAGCTCACCTCTTCCGAAGAGACAGGAAATCTTTCACAATATCATTTTGGTAACTCACTACATCCTTCTGAGATATGTTTTACTTTACTCTCTTTACAGAGGATTAAACAGAGACATGGAAAACTTACCAGCTTTAAGTCTCTATAATTCAACATGACAGCTGGGAATTACTTCCAGGAATCATGTTTCCAGTGCTTTCTTACAATCACTTTAGTGATTCTCTTGAAAACGTGCTGGCCAGGATAAAATCCAGCTCGTGATCCCAATCTTGTCTGTGACGCTGATTATCTGAATGGGCACCAGTCATCATACACATCCCTGAAGGGAAAAAAAAAACCCAAACCAAACTACAAGGAAGCAACAACGTCTCATCTGAGATTTTCAGTGGGCTACTTGGCCTCGCAGCTCTCACCACGGCTTTCAGACAAGGCTGCACATCACTTACATTTGGGCACTGCTGTGCCTGAACAGGTTTTTTTATGGTGGTGGATGCATTCTCCCTCCTGCTGACCTCACTTTGTACCCGTGATCGCTTCACACTACAGACATTAAGGTGCCAGGACATTATGTATATAAGGTAATATAGGCAATAATAACACTAAAGATGTTGGTGCCCGTTTCTCAGCTGGCACTACTCTCTCCCCCATGAATCTCCGTGTACGTTTCTAAACACATCAGTATCATCGTACTCATGTAACAGACAGGGGAATTGAGGCATGGTCACCTGGGGATGGTCTGAAGGCCAGCTGAACTCTGTCAAGAAGCTGGGAAATGAAATTAAAAAAGGTTTCCACTGCCAAATCCTGTAGAGATCCCATTTGGCAGCCCTGTCCACTCTCAGCCCATATAATTGCTTGAAAGCCAAGCCAAAGCTAGCTTAGTACAATGCATCAAGAATAGGTATACAAATATTAATAAAGCATCAAGACACTAATTCACCATCTGAAATGATATGCTTTGTCCTCATCCCACACCTCTCACACCTGTTTTTCTGCCCTTTGCAGAGTGGAACTCATAAACACTCGTGAAAAATTGTATGTCCATGAGCAGCAGCGCTGGGTTTAGATCACAGGCTTTCCTGGCTGTGTAATAAATCCTCTGGCTTGTTCAGTAAAGGTCCAAGCCTATCTCTGATTCTATGTGAGAAATGCACAAATAATAGTAACTCCTACGTGGTACCAGTCCAAAATATAATACCTCTTGGAAGAAATAATTTAAGACTCTTTTTGACAGTAGAAATTATTCCTTTACTGTCTTAGCATATATGCACAGAAAAGGGCGTAAGGGTTGTAGTTTAATTCAGCAAGAAATGTATAAGCTTACATCACCTGAGAAGTTGTGACAGTAATTCCTACAGAGCAGGTCAAGGTCTCATCCTAACTCATTTCTTTCTTCAGGAATAAGGGAGTTGGCACCTGATGCCAGTGGAACTGTGGAGTCATCTTGCTCTACCAGAAGTGCATGTACGCCTCCAGCTTCTCCAGGACATGTTTTCCTCCAAATACACCTTTATTCTAGAGGACAGGTGTCGATATTTATAGCTTGAAAAATATTTATAACACCTTGTGTTGCTATAAACCTATTGCCTGTTTAACTATGATAATATGAACAGCATATCCTGATATATCCAGCACTGCTCCAGCTACCCCAGGAAAACCCCAAACCTGAAGAGGAGCTTTCTTTAGTGAATCTGGAACTGGGTAACAAGTTCTTCCACACTTCTCACAAGGAAGCACCCCTAAAATATTACAAAACCTGGCATAAGTGGAAATTGCTACTCCAGGGCTGGTTTGGATCTATTTCCCAGTTTCTGGATGCACCTGAAGTTTATAATTCACCTGAAGTGCACTAGCTTGTTTGCAGCTCAGTCACCACCATGTGGGGGGAGAGGAAATATCCATTTAAAAGTCGTTAGAGACTTTACCTGCCAGTCCAAATGCCTTTGCTGATATTGAAGAGCTTGTACTCAGAGACTCTCATCAGCCTGACCAGAGAATAGCAGTTGATTGGATTATAACTGCGGCTGCTGTTTCGTCTACCTTTTATGAGAAAAAAAAAGGAGAGGAAGGGAAAGAAGGAGAAAGGAGAGGATATATCACTTCAGAATTATATTTCTGAATTAAAAATACAGCATTTTTACGAAAATTAGGATCCTTCTAGAAAAAAAATATATATTGTGGGAGAAAAAAAAAAAAAGCAGCTCTACTGAGGACACTGTCTCAGTTGTTTATAATCAGAGACCTTTTTTCTCTTCTCACTTAGGATTGACCAAGTATTGCACATAAAAATATCTTGGGGAAATGTCACTGCCATTTTTCAATACATTAGAATGGTTTCAGATGGCTAGAGAAAACTGCTAAGACATTTTCCACCCAAGATGACATTCAGAGCTCTGAAGCATAAGTGAAAACAGCAAATTGGTTTGTGCAGTTTCCATTTGCTCTTTTCGCTTGCTTGCAATACACCATTTTCAGTATTAGACCTCAATACCTGGGGAGTTAGTTATCACAAAACAAGTGTAATTCTCCATTTTGGTAAGAGTTTCCCAAAGGTTGAGTGTTGTTCACTTGAAAACTGTGTGAAAATTTAAGTTTCAGGTGTGGTTTTTAGAGGCTATATTATGTGGTCTGTATGGGTGTCACTACTGATTGAATTTAAATTGGGGGAAGAGGTAGATTAAGGCTAAAATTACTCTGAAAGTAGTTCTGCAAGGTACAGTCAACGTACAAAAAAAATTAAACAAGAAAGAGTGGGCAATTCATATTCTCTGATACATTTTTAATCACCAGTGTGCAGATAGTTGGTAATCCCCAGCAGACACCTTAGAACTCCTCAAGCCAGCCAAGTTTGAAACCTAAACAGGAAAATACCTTTGTTGGAGGATTTGCCTTCTGATATTTGTAATCTCATATGTATATCTAGTTTATAGTGTCAAATGAATGTGTGCTCTCCACCCTTTTGTTAGTCTTGAAGATAATACTGGTACAGCTAAAGGTCAAATTCAGTTCCAATTAAAAAAAAAAAAAAGTCAATGAATCTGGCAAAGAATACATAGGGTTAGACACCAAATGCCATGTTAAAAATGAAGGCATTTATCATAGAAATGAACACAACCTTTTTTACTAGTATGGAATATCCATCTGCTAATATGAGGAAAGATTACTTAAATCTGAGGAAAGATTACTGGTAACCAAATTCAAAATGCTGAAAGAAAAACCTGAACTCAAGACAAAGCATTAGCACCATGTTTTATTTTTTTAATTCTTTGTAATGGGATTTCCTGTTCTGTAATCAATTGCTTAACCTTTTACTCAATTAACCTTATTTTCATCGTTAACCTTGTCCAGTAAAAGTGAAAGCAATGTGGCAGATGCAGGTTAGTCTGTTCCCACAGTAACAGGTAGTCTACTTACCAGGTAAATTTGCATAGTATCGATGAGCCCAAAACCCAGCATGTCTCGTAATGCAGCTGCAGGAGTCAGCTTAAAGATAGCTGACAGCAGGGAGGAATTGCGTGGAGGAAAGTTCCCATTTTCCAAGCACAAGCCAGAGGGCAAAGAGGAGGTGGCAGGAAGACATCTGAGGACCTAAAATGCTCGTACATAGCTTCCTTCTAGGTCACACCTTGTGCTTGCTGGTTTGTAAGGCAGAATGGAGAAATCAGCTTTGTCTACAATAGACCATGTAAGCACAGACAAGGATCCAAAGAGTAATACATGAAGTCTAGGCTGCAATTTTCTGGCTCTTGATGTGAAGTCAATGCCAAGTTAGGTACCTGCAGGAGGGGTCTGTGCATCGTTAACACCTTCTCTCTTGTTTCTTGAATGCGAAGTCATAGTTTGGCTTTCTTAGGTAATGGGTAGCCTGAATCAAATCTCATTCTCTTGAACTCATAAACTGTGGTAGTTGCAACACTGAAGTAAGGCAGCTATGCCAAGAGATCTGAACATGATGCAGTCTCACCAGCACTAGCTTTGGAATCCAGTTTTAGATACGTTGCAATGAATACCAAAGAATTCAAGAGAACAGAAGTGAGAAAGGTCAAGAGAGAAAAAACAAACTCATTTACTGAGATTTTGCATAAAGCAACATCCTTGTGACTTAATCCTGAATTTGGAGGTGTATATGGGTTTGTTTTCTCACCTAAGTGGATGCTGAAGGTGGTTCTGCCTATCTCTAGTATTGCTCAATGCTTTTTGTTGTAACATTCTCATTTACCATGCTATGAGTCAGTAGATTTTTCATTCTCCAGGTTGAAATTGATGATGTTGGATACCCCAAATTAAGGGTACCTTTAAAAAAAATCTAGTCAAAAGCATTTATTTTGGACACGGTTAGTGAGCTATTAGCAGCTGGCAGACAAGAAGTCTTTTTGCACTACAGATGTTTCAGTATCTGCTTTAAAGGGATTTTCCCTGCAATTATGTTAAAATACCCACAAACTCAGTTTCTCCCTTAGTTCAAATGGCAGAAGCTGATGTACTGGATCGAAATGTTCCAGTCCCTCAAATTCATGTTGCACAATGCTGCTGAGCACTGGGACTGCTATCCTTCCAGTTTCCTCTTTTAAAAATCTAGGAAGGAGACACAAATCTGTTAAGAGTATAAAAAAGATTGCAAAGGAAGCTAGGAAACATGCAACCAGTATACGCGTTATAGTACTTTCTGTATATGTCAGAATCATATACTATTTTCGTTGTTAGAGTACTTTTTTATTGCTTATTTTCTGGCAAGCCTTATTTGGCCATAAAAATGTTTTGGAGAAGGCATCAAAAGAGAGCATTGTGCAGAACTGGCCAAACTCTCTCTAAAGCCTCAAGCAATTCAGTAGCAGCTCCCACAATGAAAGTATGTTGTGACCCCATGGAAGCGGGCAGAAATGTGCCTCCACAATTTTTTTTTAACCCCAAAACAATGGGGTCCTCCAGGACTCAGCTGCGCACCCAGCTCCTTGCTGTGAACTCCTAGAGGTCCTATTCTAACTATCACTCCAAGGTTTGTGGTGAACCTCCTGTGGCTATCAACCTGATGAAGATTTTCCTGTGTGGCTGTGCATAGGGTCAGGAGCTTTAGCAATCCCTACCATAGTGCTTGTCTGGCTGCAGCAGCAGATCAGTCAAGGACAACCACAGTTTTGCAACACAGCTGGTTACAGTAGAAACTTTCACAGTTTTATGCTGTTGCTCCAGTATCTGCTTGTGTCGATGGCAAGCTGGTCAGCATGCAAATGAGCTGGAGGACCCATGCATATGGTGCACAGAACCAAGCAATCTGGCCAACATGCCTGACATTATCTGACATACACCAATATCACATGCACAAGAGCCACAGCATATGAACCATAAATGGTTGCAGGAGTTCTTCACAGGCAAAAGGTAAAATGACTTCCCCGCTACACCACTGGAGGATGAGTCAGGCTGGGGCTGCACCCGTGAAACAGGATGACCAGCTATCGATACCAGTCCCTACCAGCTTGCTTTTTCCCCATAGGTGGGGATTTGGATTACCAGCAGCCAACACAGCAGCACATGCCTAAAATCATAACACAAGACTCGTGATCTAGCCCTGCTATGGGTCATCAAATGCAAGAGATAGCAATCCAATATATGAGAATTCTTACGTGTAATGGACTGTAAAATGGTTTCTGGTACTACCAGCAGAGTCTTGAAGCCAGCATCAGCTTGCATGCCAGGGGCTGAAGATACTAACTACTTGCTGTACAATTTCCATGAGCAGAAATTTGGTTTTGTAATATGAATTTTCATAATTTTCAACATCACTTTTGAAAGGTAATTTCCCTTCCCTTCCCTT
>VZSZ01004226.1:951535-974219 GCA_013398815.1 Ibidorhyncha struthersii
CCTTCCCTTCCCTTCCCTTCCCTTCTTTCACAGTTCCCAGTCAAATGTGAGTTTGTTGGCAGATTCAGGTTGCAATGATGAGTTTAAATACTTTTTCATTATCAGTGCCTTCCTTCTTTGTTTAGATGGCTACGAGTCTCATTCTTTTTATGTTTTCTATTACATTTTACTTAAAATCAAATAGATAGATAGTTTATAGTTGTACCAATTTTCCTAAAGTGCAGTTTTGTCTCAGTATATATTGTCCCCAAATATAATAAGATCCCAGGAAAAGAGAGATTAATGGCAAAAGAGAGTATGTATTCCCATGGCCAGAGGGGTAGGGATAAAAGATGAAGCAGGGCAAGGAAGACAAGACTGGAGAATGAGAAAGAGTGATGGCATTTGTTTTCTCAGATGAAAAGCCGTTGTCCTTTGAGACTACTTAACATATTTATCTTTTAGGGGAGGAAAAAGAATTCCCACTAGATAGACTGAAAATTTGACAAAGGTCTGAGAAATAGGATCTTCTCAGGCTTTGTCCGTAGGTGGGTAAAATCATAATAGCTCTGTTTTTCTTGGTTTTCTTTACATGAGAAAAACTGAGTAAGAATGCCTTACTGTGCATAATTGTAAGGATATTCATTTCTTTGAGTCTTTTTACACTGCATCTCAGTCAACTGAAAGGTCAATTTAGTTATTTTTCCCTCCCTCACATCCTATACCGAGGAAGAAAAAAAACACCAAAACATGTAGACAGGTCTTTCAGATTTCAATGAAAATAACAGATGTTACCCATCAAAACAGCTTCCACCCAGAGCAGGGATGACACAGCCACAGAGTGACTGAGATTTTCCTTCCAACAGAGCTTTATCTCAGACAGAGCCAGGCGGTACTTTGCTTAGCTGAAACAACTGTCATGATTTCACGGTAGAACATCCTCTGCTTTGGGACTGAAAGGAAACCTTTGATCTAACTGCATCTACCAAGTTACCATATAGATGATGGAGCACATCATTGACTGTAAAAATTGCAAGGCGAGGCTTTTGTTTATTTGGCATAGCTCATACAGAAACTTTGGTTACATATTGTTTTGGTCAGATGTAGGTTTTGCATTCCCTTCACATTGCCTGATCAGTACACTGGGAAGACCACCAATCTTTTGGGTGGGCCCTGGAACAGACCCTTATTTCGCAATTTACTTAAATTCAGGGCATGAAGTCGTTGTAACAAAACCACAAAAGCCATGGAGTTTACAGATAAACTAAAGCCTCTTCTCCAGTGGCTTCAATGTAGTTGCAGTATAATACCAAGCAAGGAAATATGGTTTAACAGGGACGTAGTTTCTCCCCTAAACCAGGGAATAGCTCGGAAGATTGTCACTTCAGATGTGCGCCTAACTGCAGGCCAAGCATGGATGCACTACAATAGCGATCTCAAATTCAGTATATGTTCAAACTGACTGAAAATAAGCACCTGCTCAAACAACTTCAGAGCACAATGCAGCAAATTTGAACTCTGTCTTCCTCTATGTGTACAGCTGTTTGGGTAAGCTGGTAACAATCATGGACTTCCAGACTGACCTTAGTCCATCAGCATATGTCCCATAGGGCAGACATTGTCGTAGGACAATATAGGGCAGAGAAGCTGGCTACGAGCGCATCCATAGCATGGGGCTGTGAGGTAGGTGGGACACCTGAGCTCAGGCTGGTCATGCATGGAGCCTGGGGTACTTTTGACAGCTTCTGCACCCCACTACACCAAACCATCCATGTTGGAAAATGTATTTGACAAGAATCCTTCAGCTAGAGGTTGTGAAGGACAACTGCTGCGTTTCCCAATGACACTCAGTCCAATCGTCTGTAGGTTGGAAGAGAGTAAGGAATTGCATAAGAGCCATAAGAGATACTCGGTTTTAGTAACTAAATGAGAGTACAGCTCACTATAAAAAAAAAAAATCTAGCTCTAATTGGAGACACACAACGTGCTTGAAATTGGGTTCAAGATTATCAAGACCAAAGTGTTGCTACTTCAGGCAGTTATGGCAATAAAAAACCCAAGGCCCGTCATGAGAAAGGTCGTTTCTCTGTGTTAAAAGGCACCATCACCATTATTTTCTTCTCCAGCTGATGGCTTTCTGACAGCTTTTACTTCATTCTTCAGCAAGCTCCTTGCTTTGCAGTGCACCTTTGGGTCCTGGAGGGTATCACAGTGCTGTTACTTCTGTTCCCAGACATGGCATCTCCCAGCAGAACTAACATCTCAGTTCCTGAACAGCCTTTACTAATTGACCTTGGCACATAAGTGTTTGGTTTTAAGGGATAATGTTGTGGCTTTTTACATTGTCTGCAAGTATGCAGAGCTGCTGTGCATTACCAGTGTTTCTCAGGAGACCTGTTAACTGCTTTTTAATATTTCAACCTCTGACCTGCATGTTAATGTGTTGTTATAATTGGAAAAGTCACTCCCTTACTCAGCAGTTTTGCTCTATGTGTGTGTTCCAAATCTTACTTGCTGACTTTATTGACACACATAATAAGTTTATTGCTTCTCCTCTTGCTGGATACTGCTATTGCCAAGTCCCAGGCATGCAATCTTCAGTCTTGATGGGAATGCATAAGCTAGAAAAGGACAAAACCTGACTTATTTTATCCAGGGCTGAGGTGACAAAGTTGTCAGGTAACAAAATGAGAGGGGGTAGTGCATCCTTTCCATAGAAAAATGTTGATCCAGCCCAGCAGTCCTGTCAATATAGGTTGGCAGAGTGCTTTTTCTCGGTCTGTCTCTGACCATGAAGACTGTTTGTTCCCCATCAGGATAATATCTGTCTATCCCTTAGTTATTTAAAACTGAATTTGATTGGGTTTTTCTACTTTCCAACTTTGTCCACAAAAGCCTGAAAAGAGTTCATAGAATCACAGAATATCTTGAGTTGGAAGGGACCTATTAAGGATCATCGAGTTCAACTGCCTGCTCCTCACAGGACTACCTAAATCTAAACCATATGACTAAGAGCATCATCCAGACACTCCTTGAACTCCGACAGGCTTGATGCCGTGACCACTTCCCTAGGGAGCCTGTTCCAGTGACCAACCACCCTCTCAGTGAAGAGTTATTCCTTGTCCTACAATTAGACCATATTAATTTCTGCTGAAGCATGGCCAAAGGTAGCAAACTGTTTTAGAGCATTTGATTTTAACTTTAGGTTTAGGATGAGCAGTGTTGTCTTGAATAAAATGACATTTTAAGAAAGAAAGAACAGAAGAGTGGCTGTGAAAAGTTAGGATCAATGGGGAAAGTGGGGATTTTGTTCCACCATACAGAGAATAATAAGTTGAAATGGAAAGGTTCAGTAAGAAGAAACTCATTTAATATAAAAAGTTAGCAAATCCCTAGACAAACAACTAACTACTCATATGTCCTTGCATTTGTTAAGATAATTTTTGTTTTCTTCTTTTTATGCTCCTTTTTAGGACAACCACATATTTACTTCAATGTCAGCTTAAGTCTTTCAGCAGAGTAGGGAAAATCGAGTTTTGGGAGTTGAGAGCTGATAGTAAGGCTAAAACTAAGACCAGGCCAGTGTCATGACAGCCCAGTCACCCCAAGGGCAAGGAGGACTGGTATGAAAGGGACAGAGGTGGGCAAAGTCTTGTTTGTAGCCGTGTTTGTAGCTTGTGCTACTGCTTTGGAGAAACAAGACGTAAAGTAACAATTTGTAGGGGGTTCAGTACCAGCAGAAGTTGCCACACAACATGCCTCAGCAGCATGTCTACCTTTCCAGTACTCTATCAGGTACAAAAGTAGGGAGAAAACTGCCCAAGGCAGTTGTCTTCTCTGCGTACATCTAAGATCAGGCCCATCCTGATATACTGGAAATAGCTGGAATCGCAACAGGAATAAATCAACGTATCCCAGCTGTCCTCATTGAATACACTCGTGGGCAATCACCTCTCCATCTTGATTTGGGGGTGACTCCCCACCAGCTTTCCTTCCCATGTCCCAGGCTGTGATCTCTGTGATCAGAGAGTGTGCCAGTTCACGAAACGTATCTATCTGAGACAAATAAATATTGGGGGAGGGGGGGGGGNGCTTCCTGAACTGACTTGCCACATGTTCACACTCACTGGTACCAGCACTGCAAATGGATGGGAACAGCCATTTAGGGGCAGGGGAAGGAGAGCTGGACCACATCATCTTCAACTTACACGAGCTTCAGCTGTTACAAAACCACAGTGTAAGAGCTGTGGCTATGGGAGAATGCTTAGAGCAAGGCACACGCCTGCATCACCATCTCTAAGTAATTCTCTGCCCATGAATCTAGTCTGATGAATGCCATGCCTGGATAGCGATTATTAGGGCAAGGCACAAATTTTAAGCAATTAATTTCATGCCACATTTAGCTACAGTGGCAAGAACCACAAATAACTCTTTGGGTTTCATTTCCTCTGTGTGGTCACGGATTTTCCAGACCAGCTCAGCACCGTTGTCTGCAGCCCATTCAAGCAGTCCTAAAATCCCACAGCAGTGATTGGCGTTGTGAGCTCCCTCAAATTCAGCTTCCATTTGTACCAACATTGACTTGATGCATTGTTTGTAAACAGTAAGTGAGTACTCTAGCTCGCTTTGTCCATGCAAAAACGAGCAGCATAATCCCACAATACGAACAGACAAGTACTGCAGACTGAGTCATCATAGCATGGCTTCTCTTGTAAAAACATTGCCAACGTAGCCGAATAGCCTGTGGGAGACTGCCATCTTACCTTCTGACTGTACAGTTTTGACAAGGATAAAAGAAAATATTCCAATGTCCTGTGGGAATGTGGATATCTTGGTCTCAGATGCGAAGGAGTAAAGTTCCCTTAATGAGGAACTGCATTAACTGTGTCATTTGCTATTATTGCTTGAAGGGTTGGGGAACTGTGTTACACTCATTCAGCGCAGACCCTGCGCATAGTGAGTTTTCTGTCTGAGCGCATACCTTACCATAAGGAATAAATCTGTTGGAAAAAATGCTGTGATTGATTACGAGTGGTCTTGTTAACTAGAGACATTCCCAAATGGCAGCATCTGCTTCTACAAACCATGAGAAATGGAAGTACTAATGAAAACAATAATACTAAACGCAAAGCAGCAGGTGCTGACTTTGGAACAGTTGTCTTTTCATTTTTAGAATACGTTACCACTTTGCCAATGTCCTGTAGGTATGCCAGGTGACTCAATTTTTTTTCTTTTTCTTTTTTTTTTTTTTGTAAAGTGAAATAACATGATAGCTCTGAATGCAGATGAACAGAACAAGAAATATCTATTTTTAATGTGAGGAAAATATATTTAATAAAACTTAAGAACAAATTACAGGTCTGGTAGGTTTTAAACCCTTTTCTGTTACAGGAGATATTTTTATTTTAACTATTTTCATTAGTAGAGAAAAAAAAAAAGGACAAACAAATATTTTCCTGTTATTCTGGATGCACCATTTGTCCTGCTCCAGCATAAAAAAGGATTATTTCAATCTCCCAAAGACGCAAGGTTTCAGATCTCTGTCCAGCTCCCAGGGTATCAGATGGGTACCTGTCTACTCCTGGCTCCAAACTGTTGTGCAGCAAAGAGGAACAGCACACGTCAGGCCTCTTTCTCCACCTGTGGAAAGCTGGGATTTGCTGCAAAGCCAGGTAGCACAGAAGTTAAATCATTTGGCGAGATCCTCCACCAGGATGCTGGCTCAACACGTGCCCCAACTCTGCTCTGGCACGGAGCAGAGGTGGCCACAGGCAGAGGGGGCATTTTCACCCTGCAGGGATGGGGCTGAGGGCAGCAGACTCTGCCTGCGAGGAGATCTGGCTACCGTGTCCGCCCTGAAGATTGAAAGCGGTGGCTTGCTGCCAGGAGGAAAAGGCTGGAAACAGCTGATGGCTTTGGGGGCAGTAGCCCTTACTGGCTGAAGGGCACCACTGAAATGCCCTGCTGGCTGCAGCCCATTGCTGGGCGGGGACTGCTGTGAGGGGAGGCATGACACTGGAGAAGGGCATTTTCCCACTTCCCAATGCCGTGTTTCCAGTTAAGGGAAGTCATCATTATGTAGCCAGATGTTTTGTTTCTCTGGAAGTACCCTGTGGGCCCAGGAGTACTTTGCCCTCTCCCCTTCCAGAGGGTGAGGATGCCCACACACACTTAGGCATCCTCACTCAGGGGACTCAGGTCCCTTTTGGGACCTTGTCATATGGTTTTGCCACCTTTTTTCCCCTACACCAGGCAGAAATCTCTGAGTACCTGTAACCATTATACATTGGGTTTTGTTTAGTTTTGGTTTGGGTTTTTTGGGGGAGGGGTGTGTTTTTGTTGTTGGGTGTTGGTTTTGGGGTTTGGGGTGGGTTTTTTTCAAAAACATGGTCCCTTTCTCTTCAGGAGAGGGTGCTGTGGTCCTTTGATGGTTTCACACTGACCCTGATGAAGGCATCAGATGTACTGACTGCCCAACTAACCTTGTGGGTGTCCCTACAAGTAAGGGACTGTCCCATCCTACTGAGCCTTGGGTGCACCATAGGCAAGGGATGGGGTAAGGTGAAAGACACGGTTTTATAGGACAGCGTAGTTTCAGCCAAGCAGGGGTGAACCTGTGTCCTTTCAGCACAAAGACAAGCAGAAGGGTTGTTGGCTTCTCTGCTCCTTTACCTGCCACAGAGTATAACCTAAGAAGCGGGAAACTGGGTTCAAAGCCAAGCGTTGATCTTCAGGTACTGAGACCTGGGTGCCTGGGTGCCTTGACTGGGTTTTGTTTTCTCAGCAGGCAGCTGCATCCATGAAATGATGCTCTAAACAAAGAGAATTCATACTATCTATTTTTAGATATTTAACCTGGCATGCTCCAAACTGCTCCCAAGCTAAATAACGAAGGTGCTCTAATAGACATGTTGTGCACTCAGAGGAAAAATTGATTAAAAAAACCCCAGTCTCTCTGTAAAAATACCATAATAAAATGCTGCACTGCAACGGTGCAGGAAATCCTTACATTCACTTTATTACCAAACAAGCGGAAAGAGAAGCATAGAGGATGTTAAACCCATCTATTTTTTTATGGTACATATTGTTTGGAAAAAGAAAAAAAATGTTGCAGTTTGGGTATGTGTAATCTCGGTAGCTCTAAGCCTCAAGAACAGACAAGTAATATATATATATAAATTACAAATTGGGACAAATTCAGGTGTCATTTTCACTTTCTCTCGCTGGTCTGAAGATTAGCTGGCTAAGCAAAACACTTCTGTATCTCTGGGTAACAAAGCAGAATTTGGCTGTTCTTCAGGGCTGTGGGTGTTCGCTGTGGGTTTTACTGACACATTCTTGTACATTTTAAGGGGAAACTGTCTTCGTGTGGGATGGGCAGAAAGGGTTAAGAACCCACTGCTGTTCTGTGTGATGATATTTTTTTCTTTATTTCATTTTCACTGTACAGCAAAATCGTCGTTCTGCTTTAGTTTGTTAATGAACTGAGCACTGCCATCTTGTGTTTTTTTTAGCAAGCGCAATGATTCTTTAAAATACTGCAAAGGGCAGGAATAAAAGGTATCCATGAAGAACTCACTGGTGGATTACTTTGCCACCTCCATTACAATGCCTCTGTTTACATCTGTGATCTTTGGGTGTATGAACCTAAAAATGTAATGAATAAAGCTAAATTAAAAGTGTAATATAATTTTAAAAGCTGAGCTGTATAGCTTTGATAGATCTTCAGATTTGAACCTTCCTTCCTACTTTTTTCCAGGTGGAGATTTAACAGTACCATGTGAACTTCACAGTCTGGGGCCTCTGTGTTTCTCTGCACAATTCTGAGACCACTTTCATAGACCATGAGCTCAAAATCTAGTAATTATTTTTAATGTTTGTTGACTCATGGGCTCATGGTGGAAGGGTGATTCTGTGAGGATGTCCTGGACCCAAACTTAACAACTCTTTCTGACAGGTATTAATTGAAGGGCTGTTCTTTGAACTCCATTTTAGGCAACAGCTATGAGACAGCATCATTTGAAACACTCCAAGGTGAAACCAGGAGCTCAACATACTTCAGTCTCAAGGCTGCTTAGCATGGTTCTCCAGTACAGGGAGAGATGGCAATATAGCCTCCTTCTATGAAAATCATTTCAGTAAAACATAAACTTAAAAAGAGAGAAAGAAGAAAAACTGCTTTGCAGACTCCTGTTGTCTAATGGATTTAGAGAAACATCTAAGGAGAACTGTCAGCGTAAGAGGATCAAGGCATACCTACACATCAGTGCTGTCAGAGAAGTCAAAGTACATTGCGGAGTATCAAGAAAACCAACCATATGCACACATTAAAGTTTCTTTTCTCCAAGAAGCATTGACAATGCAAGTATGTCTACAGCCACGTAGGTAAAAATGTGGCAAGAAAGAGTATTGGATATTAGGAAGAATTTCTTTACTGAAAGGGTCATCAGGCATTGGAACACGTTACCCAGAGCAGTGGTGGAGTCCCCATCCCTGGAGGTATTTAAGGGTCATGTAGATATAGTGCTCAGGGACATGGTTTAGTGGTGGACTTGTCGGTGTTAGGTTAATGATTGGACTCGATGGTCTTACAGGTCTTTTCCAATCTAGGAGATTCTGTGTGATTCTGTGATTCTATTCTTCAGCATATCGTAATTAAAGAAAAGCTGGATAATTCAGTAACATATCACAGAAATGCCCTTTAAACTGAAAAAAACACAGAACTGGGAACTTAAGCCACTGTAAATGGCTTCGGTTTGGCATCATTACCAGTGCCATCTTTTGCGAAGCCATCAAGGACAAATTTCTTATCTACCACATTTTTTTGGCTTTGCAGTATATTAAGGGCCACCATGAGAGTAACCCAGCTGGAATACCATGGAAGGAAGTTTAAGAGCTGCCCCAGCCCACTGCAGCCACTGCTTGAAGCTGCCTGGATGATCCCTGGGTTAAGACTGGCAAGAAGCAGAGTGCCACTCAGCACCTTGCAGCCCGCAGCCACTCCTCTCCAGTGGCTCAAAGGACAACTCCATCCCCAAATCACTGGAAGCCAAGACGCTGCCATACAGCCCACATTTCCATAGCAGTGAGACATGGGCTGAGAGCAATTCAAAATGGGGAGACAGAGCAATCTCTGACTGGTGCTCCAGGTGATGTCTAGACCATCACAAGGCGTCAAGGCCATTGGCTCGAAAACCTGTTCATTGCCCGCAGCCTGGAATAGAAATGGTATTGTCCAAGACAACAACATTTCTTGCCCCTTGCCAGGAATAAAGTGTGTGTCACTTGATGGTGAGGGACTTTTCCTCTGACTCAATGCCTGAGGTAAAAGCTTCAGTGACCAAAGTCCCCCGCTTACAATCCCTCAATCCAAGAATGGCGCCCTCACACCTGCCCTCCGCCATTTTTAGGGCTGTGCTTATGTTTGTGGTGATTGCTACAGATCCTGAATCAGCTCTAGGGGCTATGTCCGAGGAGAAGACACTCAGCCTTTAGCCAAAAGTATGAAGATGGAGGGAGCTCCCAGTGTCCACCAAGCAATCCTGCTCCCAAAATCTCTGGAGTGAGAGAAGATACATATGGCTGCCTGGTTGAGTTAGATATATATATTTAGTTTTTAAAAAATATAGATATATTGCAAGCAAACCAGCCCTGAAGAAATTGCTACAGGGCTTTGTCAGCACCCCAAGGCCTATAGCATAAACGTGCAATGTGTTTGGGCTTCCACTGCAATGTGAATGTGTGCAACGGCCCACCGTGTGGACATAGGACGTACACAGGACTGTCCAGTTTGGGATGTGCTCATTGAACAAGTTCTTGCAAGCAACCTAAAAAAGCACAGTGACGTGACCACAGGATGGCTGCTTCTCCTCCTTCGTCCCTCCAGTTCTTCCCACTGCCCCAGAAATCCCCCATGACTGGTGAGAACAATTTACACGATGTGCATGCTAACATATAGCTTATCAGGACATATGGAGGGCGGTGGTGTTTAATATGACAACACATTGGTTATATGGCCATTAGTTAGTCTTGGTGCTCTTTAAAGCCTTATTTCTCTATCTGTAAAACAGCCTTAATAATAACGTGGGGTTTTTTTTCAAAGAACATTGAAAGCCACAGCCTAGAATAATGCGTGTAACAGCTAAAAACTATTAACGGTCTCTTCGTGGCTCTGGTCAACAAAGTGGAAATAAATTGCTTAGCTAGAAAGGATTATGAATAGTTTTATTAATGTTTGCAAAGCACTCTGAGGCCCTAACATGGACAGTGGAAACAAATATTGTATAAACATGCTGTTATTAAATGACCACTCTTCTCTGGGAAATGGCATGGGAGTGGTTTTTCCATATTTGTTGTGACTCAGTGATTCCAGGTAAAACACATTCATTTCACAAGTTAAAAAAAGAGAGTACCCTTCACTGTCAGCTCTGTCAACACATCCGCAGAGTCGAAAGCCAAGCCATGTTTTGCCTGGCTTGCTGATTAACACCAGCAGCATCGATGTTAGAGGCCAAACGTTCCTTGCCATTGCTTTCCATCCTTATTCCACAGGATTTCACGTGAGTACAACGAGTACACTGCCTGCAGATGAAGGGCTGAGACACTGTCAGTCATTGCTTATTTAACAGTGCTATTGATGATCACTGAATCCAAGAGCCTTCAGCTCTCCTTCCCCATTCGGTGCTGTTTTAGCAGAGTTTCTACATGTTAAAACTGTTGAACATTTCTTTTGATTAACAAAGGCAGCAATGACTAAATTCACACTGAGAATAGGTAGGTTGGGTAAGAAGTGCCGTTTTCACATAGTCACTCTAAAGAATGCAATTTGAGGTATTTAATTACACAATTATTATTTGTCAAAATACCGAAAACTATTCGTCGTCTTCTTGCCCTAACAACCCATCAAAATGTCACTTCTTTTTCAGTGTGGCTTCTAACCACCGATATTTAGCACAGATAATTATGCCTCTTCAAACGTAAAGTAGTTAAGTTTCGTAAAGCATGATGCATGAAGCAGTTTTAGCAGCTGTTTTCCCAAGTCTGAATTTCCGAGCTAGACTGATATATTGTGATCCCGATGCATGACTTCTGGTGGTTTCGTGAAAAGCATTGGGAGGGCAAAACATTGTTGTATTGTATTTCTACTGTGTTTGGATTATGGCCCATGTGGGCTCCAACACCCCCAGAAGCAAGCTGAAGCTGGCCTTGTGGCCATCGGCACTGCTCTGAATATGGCTTATGGAAAAGTTCCATTTAGTTTTACACTTGCAATAACATTGTGCTTTGCATGTTATTTTTTCTTAGCTGAAAAGCATATGTTTTGACTTTTCCCATCAACGTAGGAGCAATGGCTTGTATTTTAAGTCATGAGACACAAAAGAAATAACAAAGTCAAGGCTTTCTTTCCAAACTGCACCTACGCAACATTTTTATAAGCATTTTCGCTAATTTGCATAATTGCTTCTTGCTATTTTTTAATCAATTTTGCTAGTTATCATCACTCAATTTTTGCACAGGCTTAACAACTTGTGAGGACATTTTCAAAACATAAAAGCAAATTTTCTAGACCAGGGTATTTAATGCTCCAACTTTAGCCAAAAACTGCTGACACATAAACAGCATCAAACATATTAGCTTTTTCACTAGTCCATAGAAAATCTAATAAAATCAAGTGGCACGGAAAACCTTCTTGCAAGGTGTTCTGACACCAGAAGATGGGATTTCATCACTCATATGGATTGATTACAGCTACTTGATTTCCTATGAATTGATTACAACTAACTCATGTCAGATTTTACATTAGTGGCCAACAGCCATCGCTCTTCAGACCTGGCCAGCTGATGCACAACAAGCAGAAACTTGCTCTGATGAGATCATCAGTGAAGTGAAAACCTACTGCAGCTAGTAAAGGTATAAAGACCTGGTGCTGGGCCTAAATGTTACCTTGTTATTTGCTGAACTTCAAATACTGTCCATCCAATAAGTATCAAAAATATCAAAAATGTACTGTTTTTCTAATACCAACATTTCAGGTTTTGAAAAATGATCATTCTAAAACTGAATAGCTGTAGATTTTATTAGGAGACCCATCAGCAACTCATCTCTCAGTACACTGATTTCTATTATGATTATAAAAGCAAGCTCATCCGTGATGCTGAAACATAAATAAATCACGGCAAAATGATAACAAAACCCACAAGATTTCTAATGGACCCAGTTCTGGAAGTATAATTATTTGACAGTCAAGTAAACTCAGCTGATATGAAGGGAAGGACTTTTAAGCATGAACTGACTGGCATGATTCGGTTTTATTTAGTTAATGAGAACTGCAATTAAAAAAAAATCCCCTAAAATAATGCTTGTGTAGTGATAGAGGCTGGGACCCAGCCCGCCTTTTTGAAACCATGTTGGGTGACAGCTCGATCTTCTGAATGTCTCCAGAGGCATTTTCCTCTCCTCGGTGACTACAGGGGGAATTTAAAAACCCTGTTAGGAAGGAATACTTCAATAAGCATGTCAAATTGAGTTGCCTGCTAAGCTGGGCAGGATAGATCCCACTGTAAATATATAAAATGACCATAAAAAAGCTGTTTACTCAAGTAAATTTACTCTCTGTGCTAAGGAGTAATCATGCCCACCTGAAAGCTGGCCCTGGTGGCCCTCGTAACTTGTGTGAGATCCTCAGTATTTCTTAGGGAGCGAAGCCCCTGCCAGGTGACACCCCTGAGCTGGGGGACTGGCCCCATCTCAAAGCTGGCAGTTTCATGACATCTGCTTTCATAAGATAGTTTTAGGCGTGACGAGAAGATGGTTATAAGTTAGAATGAGAACACTGTGTCAGTGAATTCTGGCTTTTACTTTGTGGGATGGGGAATTCGCCCATGCTGGTTACTGCAGGCAGGGCAAGACTTAAATTATCTGTGGGGACAATCCAGCTCACAACAGGGACCACAGCTTTAGCTGGCCACCTCTGAGAGCATAGGAACACGGGCACATATAATTATTCGTGTCCCTTGGATTGAGCTGACATCAGCTTAGGCTCACAAGTGTACTTAGTGCCTGACATGCAGTTCAGAAATCATTAATTGGCCTTCTCCTAAATTATCACTGAATATATTGAAGGTATTGCAGATGCCATCACATTCAACAGAAGCGACACTGAAATACTGATATTGAAAAAGACAGAGCACTACTTTTGCCTAGCAGCAAGCAACTTTTCTTGGAGAAACCATCTATTCACAGAACTATATGCACTCAAAGTTATACTCCCCGGTTAGCATTCTTGATTTTTGTTCACAGGCTGCATATAGATAATATCTCCATCTTAGTGACACACCATACTGCATGCAGAAGAGTCAGACGCAGCAGTGATTATCTTGTGGACAATCCCTCGTTTCTCTTGGAAACGTTTCAGGGATGAAGTAACAGTAACCACAATGAAAAAAAGTCAAACAAACAGTACAGTATTATGGCAACTGATTACATCTTGTTCAAAAAAACATTAAGGGTTCTGCTCTGCCTTTTTCTTTTTCTTTTTCTTTTTCTTTTTCTTTTTCTTTTTCTTTTTCTTTTTCTTTTTCTTTTTCTTTTTCTTTTTCTTTTTCTTTTTCTTTTTCTTTTTCTTTTTCTTTTTCTTTTTCTTTTTCTTTTTCTTTTTCTACTTGCACATATATTTTTCCCCAGTCCCTGCTCCCCTAATCTTCCTGCTGGGATTCATGTACAAAGCAAAATAGCTAAATTAACTGCACAGTGCTGTTCCCAGAGGAGATCCAAACTATAGGATACACACTGTTTTCAAGGCTGCTTGTCAAGTAGTGCATTTGACTGTGAAATTAAATATGGCCCTAGGGATTCCTTTTGTGGTCACACAGAGGAGTAGGGCAAATTTCAATATACAATACATAGCATTCACAGCAGGATGATCACAAAGTTGGTAGTTTACACAAATTAATGGTCGTTCAAGTAAAAAAAAAAAAGTCATAATTGTGCAATGATCACTTATCAGTCCCTTAACTTCTCAGATTGTTTTCGCTTCCTTATTTTTCTTTATAGTGACAATACACAAGGGGGGGAAGCATTTTAGGGAACACCAAAAATTAAATTGCACCAAGAATGACATCATGTTTGGAAATAGCCAAGCAAATATTAAGATCAAGGCTAGCTACTATGTACTACCACATATTGTCTGGCCTCAAGTACACATTTGCTTCCAAACTCCTGGAATTTATACACATATTTATAAATAAGCATTTACCCTAAAATTATTTGGGATGGGAAAGAAAAGCTCCATTTTAGAATAGTGTCAAAGATGCACTTCTGGAAGCTAGATTTCTTTGAAGTCAGGACAGTCCTGATTAAATGCTTCCACTGTTCACAAGGCAGTATGGATATGAAGCAAGAGTCCATTTTTTTAACCAACTAAATCAAACCAGAAAGCAAATAGAGCTAAACTGTGTTGGAAACCGTACGCTCTGGAATGACTGACTGTGAAACACCAGTGTCACAAGTTGGCACTGAATTACACCACGTGTCGACCGTGCTAGCTTCAGTTTCTGGAAGGGGTGAAGGTACGGTTTTATGGCAGGAGTACTGCCTAAACTCCAGCTGATGTGTGCATAGCTCATGGCATCCAAGTCTAGACTCAGAAGCAGACACAGCCTCCTACCCACACTGGCTGAAAAAAAAGCTTGTTTGAACCACTGCCACAGGGGTGACCAGCCACCACCGGCTTCCACCCATCTGATTGTGCTCGGGCATCGCCAGACCAAGCCAGAGCTTGTATCCTCACTCCTATAATGAAATGTAATGAAAGGGAAGGGGAAGGGAAATGGGAAGGGGAAGAGAGAAAAAGGAAAACAAAGCAGAGAAGAGAAAAGACGAGACAAGATGAGAAAGAAAATAGAAAAATTAAAAATAGCTACAGTTTTAGTTAATGACTTTTGAATGTCAGAAACTTTAAAAAAAATAATAAATTATTTGAATGCTTTCTGTCATCTATGTTTAAATCAAATTTCACTTACAGCAGCAGATTTCTGTATTACTAATATTTTGCTACAGGGCTGGCCGCTAAACCAAGGGCTGCTTTCCAGTGGACCCCTCACTCCGCCACAAATTGCACAACAACGCAAGCAAACATAAATAATGCATCTGGAAATACATGACATATTTAAAACCTGCAATCAAAGAGAGCGCAACGGGGAGCCAAGAACACTGGTACAGGCTTTACGGCATTTATATAGTGTGGACCCTTTGCCCTCGAATACAATCTGCTTGGTACACGCTGGAAAACCTCACTGGGCCGGCGCTTCGTTCCTGATTGTCCTCGGCAGGGATCCAGGTTTAACCATGCTGGCTTCAGCCAGAGGGATGACTGAGGGAATGAGGGAAGATGGATACATTCATCCATTGGTCTGAAGGCCAAAAACATCTGCTGGAGTCATGGAGTTGTTGGTTGGCTGAGTTCACATAAAGGAAGCCCCGCTGGGAGTCGGTACCCAGCTCTTTCGAGTTTTGAGGGTTGTCCTTGGAGACCGCAGCGTTTTGCTACCTAGTCGGTACCCAGCTCTTTCGAGTTTTGAGGGTTGTCCTTGGAGACCGCAGCGTTTTGCTACCTAGTCGGTACCCAGCTCTTTCGAGTTTTGAGGGTTGTCCTTGGAGACGGCAGCGTTTTGCTACCTAGGGGCAGCAGAATGTCAAACCGACCAAGAAATCCTTCAGCCTATTAGTGCAGCATGACACAGCCAAAATGGTTTTTGTGAATATCGAATGGGTATTAAAATCTGGATTCTTTTTTGATAAATCCTTGAGGCTGCACACAGCCCAAAAGCTGAGCTCATTCCACTAAATTAAAGGTTTCAAATGTGCAAAGATTTGTAGTGCGTCCCTATGGGGAGATGTGAATGTGGATACCAAAGTGATGGGCAGCAGTACAAGTGCTGAAGACAGATAAAATGTAGCAGCTTTCCTTTTTGAGTAACAGGACCCAAACAGATAGAAAACCAAGATTAAAAATGAGAATAGTTCCTGTGTTAGGCAATTGGAAGAGGCAGTTTCTTATCCCTGACGCTTGCTAAGTATTTGATGTGGTGGTATTTGGTAACAGTGTGATGCCAGATTCATTCATGTGATTTGTTTCATCAGCTTTTGGAAACGATGGGTATTACTGAAATAACCTGCTAGTCTACAAAATTCTGGATTAAATAAATCTTAGAAACACCTTAATTTTCAACTCCTGGATAAGCTTAATCTTAAAAAGGAATAGGTTAAACAAGTAAATTAGTGATCCAAAAGCTACAGACTGTGACCCTGTACCAAACCTTACAACTGAATTTAGCCCCGCTCTCTGATGACTAAGGAGTTGCAATAAGTGTTGTCCTTGTGGTATAAGTACGATTTCCTTGCAGTCTGCTTTAACTGAGTCATCACAAACACTAGGCAGTAGAGAAATAAAAACTGTCTCTCTTCATTTTGTGCTTCTCATATTTGAGCTGGAGGCACAGAACATTTTAGAGACCATTCCCTGGTTCAAAGCCCATTGAAATCAGTGGCAGTCTTTCTGCTGAATTGCTTAACGTTGGACCTGACCCACCACTCTTCAGTCCATTTAACAGTGAAGTTTAAAAGTTGTCTCCTTCCTTTACTAGTCTCAAAGCATAGAGATGTTTTCTTACAGTTATCACTGTGACTGGAGGTTGGGAATCCCATTGACCTGGTCACTATGGAAAATACATGTGCAGATATGAGGTCAGGGCCTGATCCTGTAAAAATACTGTCACATGTTCAACCGAAAGCTGTATCTTTGGCACGCATACAGACGTTGTGGTCTTTAAACAAAGGCAGGAGTTAATGTACATTTTAGGTGTGCATCCCAGAACCTATCAAAGAGTGACACCACGCTATAGCATGTCTCATCGACTGAGTTATATCCTTGACTAGTTGGTTTATTAGTTATGGATCACAAATCACAGAAATGTCAAAACTACTGGAGTTTTTCTGGGCTTTGCATTTGACTAGCTGTGAAACATTTGAAAATCTTCAACATATCTTGTGATTCAAACTTGAGCCCCTAAATGAAGAGACTGAAATGCAGGAGCTCATAGTCATGGACGATCGTCAAACACACACTATCTCTCATGCCTGAATTTCCCTTCCTGTAGAAGTGGAATCACTTCTCAGTACAACAGAAGTAAGAGTCTTGCTAAATGTTTTGTAAGAATTTTCCCAATGTTTTTACAGAAAATCTTCTATGATTAAAAGATATGACATTTTTCATATCTTAGATTAAATATTAGAATTTATTAGAAGATGACTTTTGTTCACAAACATGTATTCTCATCAAAACTTCACTGTCATGCTGTGACACAGGCAGCTGTACTGACTCACCCAGAGTTTTAGTAGAACTGTTATGAGTTCTTATCACATGTTTATTTCATGGGGGAGGGAGAAGATAGGAGATATGATATGTCTTTTGTAAATTTACAGTTTGGTAAACAAATATATGGAGAAACAATCCTATTTTAGTAAGCTCCTGGCTAAATATTTAAACAGTGAGATATTAATTCAACAGCCATTTTTAAGTTACTATCCATCTTATTTCTGTAAAATGTCTCATAAGAATTATAGTGTTGAATCCCGAAATATTTATTGAAGCAACACTATGTTTTGCCTGGGTAACAACTCAGTAATGACTTCAGCATATAATTCATATTATTTAAGTCATATGCAACATCCATATTTTAAGCAGTAGATCAGCTCCTTCAAATTGTGTCAACACTGTGTTGTATAACCTTGTGGCAGGAATAGAAGCAGCTTTTGTTTGAAGCTACTATTTAAATTTTCACCAGAGAAAGAGAAAGTAGCAATTTATCCATGGAAATAAGATGTTTCTGAATATTACAAAATAGCCATTATTTATGGTTAACTGCATCCAGAACCTTTTCTAAACTTGATGTGAACTTGTACGGTTCCTCCAAAGAATGTTTTTAGTCAATCTTGTATGACATCCATAGCCATAACCTGGGGAAAGCAGAGTAACTGGATACCAGTATTTAGTACGAGTAGGATGTACTCTGTCTTTTACTATTTATCAATTATGCTTATAATGCCTAAGTAGCCAATGAGTACGATGAAGACACTGATCACATTCTTGAGAAATGAACCTTTTAAACTGCAACGCTGAACTGCTGAGCTTACAGACAGCCAGATAAAGAATCGAATGAAGACTAGAGAAGACCTTTATTGTATTGTGGTGTACAATGTGATGTATGAAGCTCTGTGCAAGTAAAAAACATGAAATAGTTACTATCAGCATTGCTTTTTCACACGCTGAAAGAAAATAGACTGTATCCTTGTTCTTGTCAAAACCGAAGTAAAAATCTTATTTAGTTCAGGATGAGAATTTGAACACAGATGAGCTGATTCTTAGGTCTGTGAAGATCTATGGAGGCACTACTCATGACATTCCCCTCTCTTAATGGGAATAGACACATTATTTAGACTGTGTACATGTGTGTCATTTTCCTGGGCCTAGATTAAAAAAAAAAAAAATAAATCCAGATGCTCTTGAGATTTAAGTCAAAGATACAAGGAAAGGTAATGTTCCTGAAAAAAAAACACCTCAGGGGGTTACATCAGGCTTTCATTTTTAACATGACCATGATTTCATCACTCTGTGGCTGGCTAGACAGATCGCTAACATTTTTTGATAATTAACACTGTTTTTGTCACTTTGTGAAATTGTTTGCAAATCTATATTTACATAATTGCTTCTCCAAACTGCAACAGAATCTGGCACAGGCATGCGTCATGGAACAAGCTGTTTTTAGACCTGCTCATTGTCTAACCTCTCTGATTGTAGAGACATACAAGGTTTTACCTTCATCATCTTAATTAGGTGGCCCGTGTTGTCTTGGGGTTTTTTCTACAAGCTTGAAAATAATTATCTTCTGTTTCCTGGTAACCAATCTTGAACTTTCAAACTGACACATGCATTGCAAAAGAGATTTCATTCTGAGCTGCAAAATTACATTCATCTGGATATTTATCTCTTTTCTACACTCACTCATAAGAGTAAACCTATACCTATGTAACGTCAACGGACCGAACCAATACCTCCAGTCCTGGCCCTACTGCAATCTGCCTGTGTGGCATTAAATCAAGGATCAAGGTATGATTTGGGTGCTCAGCTTTACTCTTACTCAAAGAAGGATTGTATTTTTATTGAGAGAGATACACTTAGCAGTGAGGCACCACATATTTATGGCATTGAGCTTCAGCCTTCTCATGGTCTGGAGACAAGTGCTCTGAAGCCCTGGACCCCACGGTGAGACCGCCAACATAGAAAATACAGCCTTTGAAAGAACAGAGTTATCTTGTCTAGGAAATTTCCTGTAGAGTCTCCTGTTATGGATGTGAGCTTTTCATGTTTCCATTGTAAAATCTATTGTGAATGTTGAAATCATGTTCTTATTTCACCCAAATACTTTCTTTAAAGCAGCTATAGAAAGGAAATTTGAGTCTCTGCCTACTGCTTTCTATGTGAACAGAATATTAAACTGTGAGAGAACAGGGACACCAGAAAAAAAAAAAAAAGGCATTGTAAAAAGGGAAAAAATAAACACATTTTCAGTCTTTCTGTTGGTAAAAGTTATATGGCACCAAACTTAACCCACCCTCAAGAGCTGTCATTGATGGGTCTGTCGTGTTTCTAATCATATCTCAGTCTCTCACAAAGTCCTGGCAGTCTTTCCACCACCACTAACAGAGGATACATTAAGCCCCATAGCAGATTATTACATTTTGGTTGCTGCTTCTTTTTACATCAGCTCACCATAGATGTACCTTTACCTAAGACAATCTTTAAAGCGTGGAAAGAAAAGCTTCAACTTTACGGAGCAAAGCAAGACATTTACAGGTGTTCCTGTGTTGTAAGAGCTCATCATCCCTTCCTCACCACCCTTACATGTCTTTTTCCAGCGCTCCTGGCATGTCTGAAGTGACCACAGATTACCAGACCCTATTTGCTCTGCTCCTCCCACCATATGGAAAATCATATAGAATGCAACTGAGGCTTATGGCAGAGCAAGAAGCATATGAGTAGTTGTCACACTGCCATTAAACATTTTCTCCATCCCCAGCTGCAGGGGCCCCAGATGAAAGGCTGTTGAGGGGGAAAACTCCACATCTCTTTATTTGTTCGACATGTTCACTTATGTCAGATGTCCAGAGAGCTTTCTCAAACCGCTTAAGAAATGGTGAGCCCACTTCCCAAAACTAGTCCCATGGCTGGTGCTGATGCAGACATGGATCAGAAAATTGTTGTAAACCAACAAACTGAGTAAATAATTATGGTTCAGTATATATTACAGGGCAACTTCTCTTTGAAGCCTTATCATTCCTCCACTGTCTTTTTGACTCTGGATTTATCTGGGTGGGAAAAGCATGGGGAGGCAGTAAGGCCAAAGAGATGGTTTTCTATTTTGAGGGCCATGAATCACCCATTCATGAAGCCTCTAATAAATGTGTATTATGTAAAAAAAAAAAAAATTTAGCTTCTGTTTTGTAGTTGGTCACACTAAATTCCTGACCGTACTGACAGATGCGCTTCACATGGAAAATGGGAGATTAAAAATAAAGAAGCCAACACAAGACTAAAAAGAAGAAACATGATTAGAAGGCATCTGTAAATGTGAATTATCACTAAAGGCTCAAGTCTGTTGCCCACACATAGATATTTAGAGGTATTTGAGGTTCCCTGCAGTGTCCTGCCTGGACTCCATCTCCTGGCCCACAGCTCCCCTGTAGGCTTTGTGTCCTACCCCTCAGCCCCCCTTGGATGTTGCAGACACCACAGGGCATCTATGTTTAGGCAGACGAATCCCTAAGCCACAAGTGTTTGATATTCAGGTCCAGACTGTAGACACCTAAATATACTTTCTAAATGTGAGTGTCTTCATGCGACCCAGGTGTCTGAGCTCCCATTATAGCCAGTGGAGACTAGTCAATATGGGCAGAGGAGTCTGGACAGCTATTCTGCTGTCCCGAAAACAGATGCCCGCGTCTGGCCAGCTGAACAGCCCTGCATGGATGGGGCTGACTAGCTCACTTTTACCCTAACAACAGCTTGGTTGATGGCTGGGAGGTCAATGCTTAGACCCTGGGTGTAAGTGTCTACAGCCAAGAACTGAATCCCACTCTGAAAAACCCAATCAGTTGTTGCAAGTAGCTGTTAATGGGAAGGAAGGTTTCAGGCTGAAACCTTTTCAGTCTCAAAGTTTTCTGAAGTTCAACAACATTGGTTTTGATGAGTTGAGCCATTCAAGAGGTCTCTGTGACTGTTGCCTGACAGCTGTGTGCTGGGGTGACTTTGCCATAGAAAGAGAGGCAAAGGGGCTGTGACGGCATGAGGTGCCCATAAATATGTCCTCTACTGAAAGACCCTCAAGTCAAACATGGCAAGGCCAACAGAGAGGAAGCACCCTGTACAACACGGTGGTACAACAGCTCAGGGAGTCTTTGCTTCAGCTGCCATTAACAGAGGATTACAGACCTGGCAGTGGAATTAAAATTATTTTTTTAATCCACACAAAGAGAAAAACTGCTCAAACATGTTTTCCACTCAATGAATCCATTTTCCAGGGTTCCTCAAAGGCATTGGAGCTTTTTTTTGGCATTGCAGTGGTCTAGTGCAATGCTTCATTTCTGCAGGGTCCCTGTGAAAAGCTGTATTAGCTATATTAACACCACCACTAAAATCCTTAAGGGAGATTTAAGGAGTTACGAAAGCAAACTCTTACTGCATGTTTGCATATAACACCCATTCCACAGGACCAGATAAGCTTTCTCTTCCCTAACCTCCTACTGCTCTAAGTCCAAGAGGCTGATTTTTAAAAATCTAACATACATTAAAAAAACAGAAGTTGAATTACTAGCTTGTAACCCGAAGTGGAAAATGTTTACCACTAACTGAAAGTAAATTCAAAACCATCTTCCATGTTCCCACTTGCAGGACAAGTTCTCCAAGGAACAGCAAGTGGCATTGGCAGCAACTGAACGGGACAAAAATGGGCAAAGAAGAAGAAAACATTCCCCACTGCCCCTCCGCTGCTGTACCGTGTGAAGGCTCAGAGTATCGGGTGCTAAAAGGCGGTCAGTGCCTACCGTTAAATGTGCAAAGAGAAGAAACATGGTAAGTAGCCTGGGAGAATGTTTTTTTCCTTGCTGTACTTACTAGTTTATATGGTTTATATGTTGATGTTGCTACTTCAAACTAGTGTGAATACTAACATTCAACACCTGCGTAAGGGCAAAAAAATAAAATATATCAAACAACCACAGAAAAGCTTTCCAAAATCTTCTGAAATTCCGTTACTCCACCAGTCCAAGCAAAAAACATGTCAATATCCAGGGAAAAAAAAAGGGTGGGTGGGTGGGTGTTGCATTTCCTACTTGTATACCTATTTTAGAGATTTCTTGTGGGTTTTGCCTTTCTTTACTGTGACAGACTTGCCTGTGAATCCCTTCCTCTCTTCTGGTAAATTTAATACACTTTTCAACGAATTTGACAATATTCCCAACACTTGCTTACTTACTCTGTTTTTATTTTCTCTCTCTCTCTTTTTTTTTTTTAATTAAGGTAACTTTAAGTGGAAAGTTTGCAAATATTGTTTTGTAATGGGGAAAGGAAATTTTGGGGGTTTTCTGCTGC
>VZSZ01004226.1:974265-984990 GCA_013398815.1 Ibidorhyncha struthersii
AAATACAACGCCCACAGGAGAATATAGCTAAAAACGAAAGCTTTAAGACACCAGTAGAAAACAGTATGCAGACTGGACTAGGGCTACTATGGCAGTCTGGCAGGCTCTAAATCTGTTAACAAACAGCTGTTGTGATTAACGCTTCTACTCTGCAACCTCTTCTCTAATGTATTCAAAAAAATATGAATACAAATAAGGGGACAAATGACCCCCCCAACTCAAATTCAGAATCACAGACCAGAAGGCCAACTGTACCCTGGGCTGCACCAGAAGAAGTGTGTCCAGCAAGTCAAAGGAGGTGATTCTACCCCTCTACTCTGCTCTGGTGAGACCACGCCTGGAACATTGCATCCAGCTCTGGAGCCCTCAACATAAGAAGGACATGGACCTGTTGGAGAAGGTCCAGAGGAGGGCCACAAAAATAATCAGAGGGCTGGAGCACCTCTCCTATGAAGACAGGCTGAGAGAGTTGAGGTTGTTCAGCCTGGAGAAGAGAAGGCTCCGGTGAGACCTTATTGCAGCCTTCCAGTATCTGAAGGATGCTTACAAGAAGGCTGGAGAGGGACATTTTACAAGGGCATGTAGCGATAGGACAAGTGGTAGTGGCTTCAAACTGGAAGAGGGGAGATTTAGAATAGATATTAGGAAAAAAAATGCACTCTGAGGGTGGTGAGCCACTGGAACAGGCTGTCCAGGGAAGGTGTGGATGCCCCATCCCTAGAAGTGTTCAAGGCCAGGCTGGATGGGGCTTTGAGCAACCTGGTCTAGTGGGAGGTGTCCCTGCCCACGGCAGGGGGTTGGAACTCGATGATCTTTAAGGTCCCTTCCAACCTAAGCCATTCTATGATTCTATGATTTAATCAAATTTTGGAGGATACATTTGTCTGATATGCATTCAACTTTCTTCAAAACTATGTCCACATACAAAGAGTCCCAATTTTCCTGGTTAGGTTGTTTTGGCATTTATTTCCTATAAGTGACCTCGACTATTAGATTATTTTAACTATGGATTATTTTAAGGATTATTTTCAACTATGCCTGTATTAAGATGACCTTTTTGCCATGAGCAGCGTATCGCTGATGGAGGTGGCTCGGGCACAGGAGGAGAACTAGCCTGTACGATATCAGTGCAGTGCCGGAGTGCCTCAGTACTGGGTACCACACAGGTACAGTGGAGGGTGAGTTGCTGCAGAAAGGCTGTAGACATTTTTTTTCTATACCCTAGTTTCAAGTAGGACATGTGAAAACATCAGACTTTAGGGGTACCCATACTATGACAGTGCTTTAAATTTCAGTTTTTCAGGCTGGAATCACAGACACGACACCAACATCTACCACCGTTCACTGAGAGAGTGTAAAACTAAGTTCTGAATTAGATTCTAGTAGCAAATACCATTTTTTATCTCTCCAGGCTGAATTGTCCAAAGTACAATTCTGGTTTGCTCAGAGTCAGGCAGGAGCAGCTTATATGCTTTAAACTGATGTTGGTCAGTTGGTCTGTGGTTGGTCAGTACTGAAGCACCCAGCAATTCTCAGAATGAAGCCCCCACTGAAAAAAAGGTATATGAGAGTATACGAAATTGGGTAATTAATAGTGGGTTTGTTTCTACATTTCTCTTTGTATAAGGTTTCCAGAGCTGCCTGTGTCAGTATTTGTTCTGAATACCGCACGCGGCAGTCAGCCAGGCAGACACTGATGCATTAGTACTAAACTGAAAAGATGAATGTCCACTGCATGTATTTCATTTCTTCTGTTTCACCTCTCCGCACATGCTTCCTGAATGTACACTGAGGACTTCTGACATGTCTTTCCAAAATCCCAAAAGGCAGATAAATGTGTCTATGCCATGGTATACTGGCTTCTTTCCTATCAATAGAGAGGCCTCTAATTCTTCCTAGGAAATACTGATCACTATCTCGATTAAATCATTTTTTTTAGTCATGCTGAATGCTATCAGAGGAACCAGAGGGTGCTCAGGAAAGGCTTTCTAAGGAAACAGGATTTGAGTAGCCTCAGCAAATTTTTACACATTGTTTAAAAAATGTCTTTTTACATTTAAAAATAAGAAAAAAGTCATTCAAAGCACCTCTGCTAATAGTTTGCTGCCTGGTTTGAGGCAGTTTAACCTTAAGGTGTGGCAAGCTCTGGAAATTTACTGTGACTCACTGAGTAATAACCAGCTACAACATAAAACATCAGCCTACACAAAATTTTCCAACCTCATTCTGTAGATCTTTCACTTGCAAAGAAAAATAAAACAATTGTCTCATTTAGTCTGTTTTTAATCTTTATGACAAAAAGTAATATACTTAAGGAATATTATTCTTTCAGGAAAACTTATTAAGATATTGAAGAAAATTGCAAACATGTCCTTGAAAAGCTTATTTGAAAATCTACAATCCATTTCTTCATCTAAAATTTATTTTAAAGTGAAGTATAACATCTATAATATAATATGCAAGTATCTACAGCATGGGAAAAGAAATTTGCAATATCTGTGGCATTATTATTATTGGCAAAAAAAGCAAGAATGGGACACACAGATTTCTAAAATAAATTTTAAAGACCCACAAAAAATATATATTTTCTTTATCCTTCCAGACAGGATAAGAGTTATATTAACACACACCCCCCCTCATGTGAATAATCTTTGTTCACAGAAATATTCCAAATTACTCCAGACACAGGACCAAATGAAGAACACTGTGAGTCCTTGATGGCCTCACCTCCCTAACTTTCCTTTTCTCAGATGGGAACCAAAATATCTGAGGAGTGAAAAGGTGGAAAAGACACAGGAAAAGTGGCATCTCACCCCAAAATGGAGTCAGGACATGGCTGGATGCACAACTGGATCTGGGAACTGCAAAGCACTCCTGGAGTCTCTGTTAAAGTCTTAGTGTCTACATAGATAGACACATAAATCCATACATCCCCAAGTCAGTATGGATCCTAAGGTCACCCACAGCTACAAGTATTTTCCATTTACCAGAATGCAATTGGGCAGCTACAACCTTCAGGATATGACCTTCCCTCCTGCACCCACTCCAAATGCCTTTGACAAGAAAGATAAGTTTATTCAAAGGTACGGGAACATGGGTCTGGTGGGGAATCATCATAGCTGATGAACTGTGGTGGGTTGAACCGGGCTGGATGCCAAGTGCCCACAAAAGCTGCTCTGTCACTCCCCTCCTCAGCTGGACAGGGGTGAGAAAACATAACGAAAGGCTCTTGGGTCGAGATAAGGACAGGGAGAGATCACTCAGCAGTTACCATCACAGGCAAAACAGACTCAACTTGGGGAAAATTAATTTAATTTATTACCAATCAAATCAGAGTAGGATAATGAAAAAGTAAAATCAGGTCTTAAAACACCTTCCCCCCACCCCTCCCTTCTTCCCAGGCTCAACTTCACTCCCAATTTCTGTACTCCGCCCACCCCGAGCAGCTCAGGGAGATTGGGAGTGGGGGATTGCCGTCAGTTCATTGCAAGTTGTCTCTGCCACTCCTTCCTCCTCAGGGGGAGGACTCCTCATTCCTTCCTATAGGCTGCAGTTCTTCATGAACTGCCCCAGCATGAGTCCTTTCCATGGGGTGCAGTCCTTCAGGAACAGACTGCTCCAGCGTGGGTCTCCCACAGGGTCACAAGTCCTGACAGCAAACCTGCTCCAGCGTGGGCTCCTCTCTCCACAGATCCTGCCAGGAGCCTGCTCCAGCGCAGGCTTCCCACAGGGTCACAGCCTCCTTCAGGCATCCACCTGCTCCAGCGTGGTGTTCTCCACAGGCTACAGGTGGATATCTGCTCCACTGTTAACATCCATGGGCTGTAGGGGGACAGCCTGCCTCACCATGGTCTTCACCATGGGCTGCAGGGGGGTCTCTGCTCCGGTGTTTGGAGCACTTCCTCCTCCTCCTTCTTCACTGACCCTGGTGTCTGCAGAGTTGTTTCACATATTCTCATTCCTCTCTTCCAGCTGTTGTTTTGCTGCATTTTTCCCCCTTCTTAAATATGTTACTCCAGAGGCGTTACCACCATCACTTATGGTCTTGGCCTTGGCCAGCGGCGGGTCCATCTTGAAGCTGGCTGGCATTAGCTGTATTGGACATGAGGGAAGCTTCTAGCAGCTTCTCACAGAAGTCACAGCTCTAGCCCACCAGCTACCAAAACCTTGCCACGCAAACCCAGTACAGGCCCGTGCACTGCAAAACGACTAGAGAAATGATGAATGGATCTCTTCAAAACAAGAAGCCTTTTGGCAGTGCTGAAGAAAGTCACCCTGATAAGAACTAAAATCTTAGGAATGACTGTGAAGCTTCAATTTTGCTATTCTCTGTGACCTTGACTACGACAAAATATACTTGAAAGTCTTTGGGATATAATCCGCTATAGTATTATGTATCCCCTTTCCAGATGCCAGATGAATGTGGCCATTTCCAGTTCTCACCATTTTATCTCTCCCTCTCTGTCATCCTATTCCAGGATTTAGGTGAACAGGTTTGGGGGAGGCAATTTCCTTTCAGGTAGGAGCCTCCCCTGTCTCGGTTTGGCTTTCTTGCCTGGCAAGCCTTTGATTCCTGTCTTGGATACCTTCTTCTGCCAGATTACACCAAATGGAAGGGATTAATCAGTGGCAGAAAAAATAAATGCAGAGCTCTCCACAAAGTTTAAGTTCTTTTTAAAAAATAAGAGATTTTCGAGTCCAACATCAACTGCCTAATTTTGGTAGGAAGCATGAGGTTACTCCAAAGAGGAGAGGCAGCGAACCATGTATTTGTGGCATTCAGATTGGTGATATAATCATATAACTCCAAAACAGGAATAATTCATACTGCCAAAAGCTACAGAATTGTGTCCAATCCCGACAATGGACAGAGGTGCGCGGGCACAGGGGGCTGATCCTTTCTAGTTATTGCTCCATTATATGCCCAAGTGTATAGGTAAGGTACTGCTGGAGCCCAGCACTTTCTAGAAAGAGCTATAAAGGCAAAGTTTGCCAATGTACAGAAGGGTAAGGATTAAATACACTAAATTGTCATACTGATCCTTTTAGAGTCAATGCTTTTTCAAAAACCACCAGGGCTTTTCCAGCTGTGTGTTAAAATCCCAAGTGAAATTGCGCGGCTAATTTAGTGAAATTGCCTTCGCGTGTGTGAACCAGGTGACTGCATGTGCAGAACCCCAAACTAGCTGAGAGGCCACAAAGGCAGTCAGCCTATGCCTGTAATTACTTTAACAACACAGACACGGTCTGAGCAGGCTGCATTTTGTCCTTTGGTATTTACTATGTGAATGCTAAATGATAAAAGAAACGCAAAAAAAAAAAAAAGCAGAAAACACAGTAGTTTTCCAATCCTGTGGAATGAGTCACATAAGGGTTTGGAGGATCGGGTCCCAAATGCAGGAAACAATGTTCTCTTTTGCTTTTAATTTTTAGGGGGAGAGGGGGAAAGGCAATTTGTAGATGGCACGGCGTTTTTCACTGCAGCGTCTCACACAAATTTTGCTTGTGGCCATCTTGAACGCCTACAGCTCCAGAGACACTGTAATTACCCCAACCCATGTGATGCAGTGTGTGCTTTCCTCTGCCAAATGATAGATGCCTTTTTCCATATAGCATTTTCCTAGCAGTATACTCCACATGCAATAAAGCTCATTCTGGATGCAGTAGGAGCACAATTGGCCAATGCAATAGGAAAGCAATTAATCTGGATAATTTGCATGCTTTGAATTTCCTAGACATATTTAATATGAAGCTCACACAAACACTGTAAGAAATAAAGCTAAGCCATTCCTGCACATGCATATAAAATTATTCATTTATGTTTTCTAGTTGCAAGAATGCCATATAAACCACAAGTTCAGTTAGAATAGCATTAGACTAAATTTATTAATGTATTAAAAAGGAATAAAAAAATATAGCCACCCAAGACTATAGGTAAATGCTTAAGAGAATCAAATCTGTAACTGAAATGAAAATTGCTTTGTTGGAACGTGATAAGCTCCAAGGATTTAATGGCAATGATCACAAGGAAAGAAAACAAGTGCCCAACAGTCCCCCTTTCCTGAGCCAAAGACAATATGGACAAAAGCAACAAACTGCAGCTACAAGAAGAAATCAAGAAATGTAGAGAAGCCCATGCAAATATTTACTGCTGGGCTTGAAGGAAAGCCACTGGACATAACTATCAAACACGGAAAAGTCTGCCCCAAAAATCCCACAAGTCTAAATGCTCTAACTGAGCAAGCAAGATTTCCAGTTCAAATGTGTACATTTTTTTAAGTGTAGTTAATATGCAAATGGAAATATGTTTCTTTTGATAAATGTAATGTCAGTATGGCTTTCAAAATTAATAAATGCATGGCTAAAAAAAAATGCCCATCATGCTAAAACTGGGCAGCAGGCAATAGGTCTGTTGTTATATAATATCTGGAATTAGAGATGCAATTTAAATGGGGCTGTGTTGCCTACCTGGACAGATTCCATTCAAGCACTTCTGACTATCCTTTGTCCAGATTTTAGCTTCATGAAACATTAAGAAGACATAAACAAGGCAGTGAGTAGTTTTATAGGCGTGTGTTTGCATTACTAGCAATGGACAATGGGAGCAAAGTTTAATTATGGATGTTAAATACATCCATGCAATCTCGGTCACTAAGCAGTGAGGTTATTTTTTGTTTTAAACTTCTGAGAGTCAAGCCGTAAAACATCAAGTGAAAATGAACAGTTATAGTAGCAAAAAAAAGAGTGACTAAAGAGCGTTTGCAAAAATGCTAAAAATAATTATATCCCATTCATAAGTGCACACACAAATATGTAAAAGCACCTAAAATGTCCAGTTTAGGCACATTTATACCTCTGCTCATATCTGAGAATCTGATTTTTTTAAATATGTAATTACAGAAGAGTCAAACCTCTTCCTCAGTTTAAGCTCCAGTTGAAAAAGTAGTTACCTCTGGGAGAAGTGACAAAGAACTGCCAGAAACTCTGACCATTTCTTTCACCGCTTTGAAAACATTATCTTATATGTTTTTTCTTTTTCAAAAATGGCAGCCTTCTTTCAAAAACTACAGAGACGTGTGGGGGTTTTAAGTGACTGCAAAGGGTATGTAGCATATGAAATATTAACGTTGTAGTGTATGAAACATTTAAATTGATGCCTGAATATTCATTTATCCAAATGTTTGAATTTTGACCAGTAAGGGAAAAGTAAGAAAAAAAACACAGCCACTCTTTGCCCAGGCTTCCTTCGGAGGCACATTCATGTTTCGACTGCTTGTTTTGAAAAGCTGTCCATAAATTCAGTCCAACTGGCATTGTGGCTCCAGGGTTCCTAGAAGTAAGAGATAACAAAACACTCCTAGATCACCCAGTTCATCTCACTGCTAATGTCAGACAAAATAACAACAAAATAACAGCTCTTACTGCCAGGAAGTTTCTCTTACCAGCTACCAGTGGCATTTTCTTGCACTGTTTCGCTCCCTCGTGTATGCCTCGTGCACGAGCTTGAGCTATTCTCTCCTTCTCCGATATCCCACCCACCCAGCGATGCGCGGCTGTACTGTAAAGCCACCATGCACTGGGTGCCCTTTGCTGAAATAACGTCGCTGTTAACCTCAGGTATTCAAGAATCATAGGCAGGACCCCAAAACAATGATAGCCTTAAAAAACTTGTTTTAAATAAGTTATGTGTTTGGGTTCTCCTGAGTCGACCTCTCAGGCTTTTGGGGTTCACAGTTTAAAATGTTTTTTTCTGCAGCTATAAGGGCTTGGACCTTTTTATGTGTTTTTGGTTTTATATCAATGAAAGCATTGATTTTGTGCATTTACTCAATTGAAGGGTTAGAGTTATAAAGGTAAGAAGACATGCATTTTTAAGATTTGCAAAATATTTGCAACTTTTGGCAATATCTTACCCCTTTCCTGCATTTTCCCCAATATTTCTGGATTTATCAGTAGATAGATATTGCCCTGCCCTTCTTGCAGATAAAAGGACTGAGTTTATGGTTGTTGCCATAGACTTGTCACCTTACCCTGCATTTCCAAGACTCACATTTACTGCAGAACCCATTTCCTGGGAGTTTCCTGCATCCAAGGAGGCAGAGGGGAGGCAGCGGCTGACCTGTTGTGGGAGGCATGGTCTTGTTCCTTCTCCGTGCAGTTCTGATTTTAATAAAACAGAGGAGCCACTTGAGCTTGTGTCCGCCTTATCCCAAGCTGTCTATCAGCTGCCAGTCTCTAGACCATAACCCACCACCTCCCGTTTTTATTGAAGACTTTTATTTTCCTGTGAGCGCAGAATGGAAACAACAATTGAAACCTCAGAAGTTGCCACACATTGAATTTTTCTGGCAGCTCTGTTCACATGGGAATTTTCAAAGAGCCTTTAATAGTCTCGAATCCAAAAATATTCCTATGAGTTTTTTACTTCCATCCGCAATGGTCAACGGTTTCCATGAATTGCAGTGTGGGGGTAAGTCTGTCCAGAGAAAGATCACTGCCTGCTTTCCCAAACCTTTGAAGGAATAACTGAAAGAGCCTTCTCTGCTAGTTTCCAATGAGTAGAAATCCTATCCCGCTGTCTCGGTTACGATGACTCTTCCCCCTTTTCTTTTCCTCCTTCTCCCAACAAGGAGGAAAAATTCAGCAGAAAAACATGGTTGGATGCTAGCTTGATCCAGAAGTGTCATCTGGGTGGCAGGAAAGAGGAACCAAGAGGGGACAGGGAAATAGCTGGGCAAGAGAGAGAGGGTTTTAGGGATGGGGGATGTGTGAAGCAAGAAAACAGACTGCACAGGGGAAAGTGGCTGGAGCTCCGACAAGAAGCAAGTGGAAGGATTTCACAGGGGCAGGACCGAGTAGCCACAGCAGCTGAACAGTGACAGCAGAGTGAAAGAGCAATGCAGGAAGAAATGACAGATTTACAATCTTAATTGCTAGCCGCGAATAAGATCTTCTTTCCTAGAGAGCTGGTCAGATGGCTGGACCTGTGTGGATGTCTTTCCCAAGCGATCCCCAGGCAGGCAGAACAGCAACAGCATACATTTGCTCATTTAATTCTAATATCCTGGATTTTAAGACTGGTTCCTGCACTGTGAATATCTGGGGGAGGTAACAGTGTAATGACAAGGCTGAGGGTGCCTAAATGGCAATTTCAGTTTGCTTAAAATACCTGCGTGCCGGCTGCGGCTCAGACAAGCCCTCAAGTGTTCCAGATGGAAATGTTTCTGAACCAAGAAAGACAGAGGTGATTGGGAAAAAAGGCATTTCCCTTAGTGGGGAAAAAATGTGTTTCGAACTTTTAGGACCATGATCTGGCACTTTGGGTGGGACACTATGGGATCCTGAGGTCCAGAAAAGATCTCTTCTAAAAGACAAGTTGGGGATATCTGATACAATGAAGCAGCAGGGCTCATATTTTGCTGAATAAAAAACCCTTCCTTTCTAACCAAAAATTGAATTTTTCTTGTGTACAAGAAAAATCTGCTGTATTCCACCCAGGAATTTCCTCAAGTCAAGAGAGTGTCCAACGAGTCTCATGTAATGAGTTTTTACTATTCTCCGCCTTCTGTTAGAAGAGATTAACATCAAGCTAGGATATTGCACTTACTTGCATCAGAAAACCTCAATCACATACCAAGATGTCAGAGCACATCAGAAAACCCTGAATTGCGCAAAGCCACAAGTGGCCTACTGTGTGTTATATTTTTACTATGATGAATTAATACGTAGTGGTTTTCTCTATTTGTTTCCTGTTCGGTATTGTCTTTGAAAAAATACTCACTTGTTTGCTTATATTACTGGAGGGAATGGTCTAGATTCCACCCTCGTCAGAATTTGAAGGGCAATAACAGCGTAGAGCATGAAGTCAAGCAGCAATGTACTTCTTAAGCAGCTCTACTTTCGTTTGGCTGCACTTAAAGTGAAGAGGTCCTCAATGTGAGCAAAAAGAGTTGGAATTTGCCTCACCATTTCTACTGTATCAAATATCAGCCCTTTGTGGCATTTGAAACCTTCCGAGGATCCAGTTTAACCTACGTTGGTATGGGGAGATGACTGGAAATACTCTCAGCAAAGGTGGCTGGCTGTGGTTAACTGCTGCTGTGCTCAAAGCTTTTAGAAACAATGAAGTGTGACTCATCAGTAGGTGGTGTGGGACTTCTCTCTTAGTATATCAGCATTTGGTTTTATACTGCAATTTGACTTATGCTCCTGTATTTCTAACATTAGGAATTACCTAAGCAATGCAAGGGCATTCAAGGGAAGATGCCATCCGTAGCAGCGTGTCTTGTATTAGAATGCAGTTACAGTAAGATGGGAGGGCAAACTTTTCTGAGAAGAGGATTTCTGCTCCTAAATATCTGTAAAGATGACTTTGTGTAAGCACACGCTCACCCTTCTCCATATTACATATAAAACTGCTTGTGAATGAGTGCATATGACATTGAGTCAGAAAGACACTTTTAACAAGGGACTGAACATTGCCGGTTTTATGGCATCATTTGTCAAAGCTGAAGCACAATTTGAGCGTAATGACTTCACATTTATTTGGGAATTCTGATTCCCTTGAAACTTTTTTTTTGCAGAACAGTAAAAAAAAAAAAGAGATGGGAGGAGGAAAAGAAGTAACAGCATCCCTTTGTTATACTACTGTGAGCAGTGCATTTTCATCTTCACATGCCAAATAAAAAACTTAGCATCCTTAGGTAGCCTGAGCTCATCTCCCAG